>JAQIXG010005216.1:0-11751 GCA_034700105.1 Oconnorella tubifera | reverse complement strand
CTACGCGACTGGTGTTGACAGACGAGCAACGTAATGTTTTGCATTTTGTAAAAGGTCTTCATGTAAGCTTAGGCCTAGCTACTTTGTTTAATAATATTATTTCATATTCATAAATACAAGTTGTTGTATGCATTAACATCAGTTTTTAAAAATTAATTTTTTATTTGTTATTGATGTATGAGATCTATCTTCATTAATGATTTTCTTTCTCTTTAATTTAGTTGTTTGTAAGCCCTATGGGCTTTCTCAACAATATGATGTGTACTTGGGAACACTCTACATTGCGCTATTTTGTCCTGCGCTATTTTGTCCTGCGCTATTTTGACCTGCGCTATTTTGACCCTGCGCTATTTTGACCGCGCTATTGTGGCCGCGCTATTTTGACCTGCGATTTTGACACGTCGCTCACACAGTATATAACTTCGTAATATAACATTATGTATTTAGCCGGCGACGAAGCAAATGATATCAGCAGTAATACATCGCCCACTGATTGCTCAGCTATTTCAGTTTCGAATTTAACTTCCGGTACGAGGGATTGCGAT
Organism: Oconnorella tubifera; assembly: GCA_034700105.1. Classification (NCBI taxonomy): domain Eukaryota; kingdom Metazoa; phylum Annelida; class Clitellata; order Enchytraeida; family Enchytraeidae; genus Oconnorella; species Oconnorella tubifera. Next base: position 11,206 of record JAQIXG010005216.1, on the reverse strand, counting down.
ACCGATGAGGTTCCTGAATCTGATAGAAATAACACTGCTGAATCGTTGCCTTTGCATTCTCTCACTAATACAGCTGACAGTCATAACAAGCTGGTTTGTATGCAGATTTAGTTTATTTTTAAAAGTTGCAATATACTAAATATTTTTCAAAATAATTTTGACATTGTGTGAATCAAGTGTCGTAGCATACACATTGTGCAGTGTGTGATCCTAATTGCAGATCAGGCGTCGAATAGCAATCGTTTGTGTATGGGACACTTGCTTCGAATCAACTACTGGGATCTCACTTACAGAATCTCGTCTACTGGTGATCTCGCCTAATGGGAATCTCGCCTACTGGGGATCCCGGTTATCTTGTCTCGTTTTTGTCCCAAAGATTCCCAGTAGGCGAGATTCCCAGTAGGCGAGATCCCCAGTAGGCGAGATCTCAGTAGGCGAGATCTCAGTAGGCGAGATCCCCAGTAGGCGAGATTCCCTGTAGGTAAGATCCCCAGTAGGCGAGATCCCAGTAGACGAGTTACCCAGTAGGCGAGATCCCAATAGGCGAAATCCCCAGTAGGCGAGTTAGCCAGTAAGCGAGATCCCAGTAGGCGTGTTACCCAGTAAGCGAGATCCCAGTAGGCGAGATCTCAGTAGGCAAGATCCCCGGTAGGCGAGATTCCCAGTAGGCGAGATCCCCAGTAGGCGAGATTCCAGTAGGCGAAATCCCCAGTAGGCGAGTTAGCCAGTAAGCGAGATCCCAGTAAGCGATATCCCAGAAGGCGAGATCCTAGTTGGCCAGATTTCCAGTAAGCGAGATCCCAGTAGGCGTGTTACCCAGTAGGCGAGTTAGCCAGTAAGCGAGATCCCAGTAAGCGATATCCCAGTAGGCGAGATCCCAGTAAGCGAGATCCCCAGTAGGCGAGATCCCAGTAAGCGAGATCCCCAGTAGGCGAGATCCCAGTAGGCGTGTTACCCAGTAGGCGAGTTGACTTAACCCCTAGGGCACTATTTTACTAACTGAATTTTTATTACTACAATTCCTGAAATATTTTCATAGTAACTAAAAAACTTACTCGATATTGATTACTTTCAGATTCATCGATTAAATCAATTGAAGTTTTGCTGAACACTTTCTTCGTTATAACTTTCACGTTATTCTTTAGTTTTTTATCTGAAAGGAATCATTTAATGCTCTGTAATAATTATTAAAATAATTTAAGATTCCTGCAGGAAGTGATTCAGCAGGTGGCGCTTTACTTGACGGAGACCTTTCAGCCGGCGCTGATATTGCTCAGCGGTTATCTTCACACGATGGGACAAGAATTGTTGGCAGTCAAATAAATACCAACCAACCTCAACGTTCTACTGTAAGCTCTGAGAGATTTAAATAGGAATGGCTTATGAGATCGGCCCCCCTCTTTAATATCGTATATAAATTACTTGCTACATATAATAATAATTAATATCAAATTGAGGAATTATCAGAGCAGTGGTCTGATTTCTGAAAACATAAATCTGTCCTTTCGTCCTACAAATAAGTGTAAATCACTTATTTGTTATAAAGATTTAGAATGATTAGTTATCAGTATTTATAATATTGTTAAGTTTATATATTGTTGGTAAAGTTATTCATATTTTTCTGCTGTTCAAATTATACTCAGTTGAATTTAATGCAATTGTTTCTGTTTTCTGACGAAGCAGGACAGTAGAGAAAGCCTCGTAAGTTGTTACAGCAATGCGGGTGAGAAGCATTTAGGTAAGATTACAGTCACTGGTGAAATACTCTTTGGTCTGACTTATAACGTTCAGCAAAGTGTTCTAGAAATAGACATCAGGCAATGCAGGGATCTGGCTGTTGTTAACGTGAAGAAACAACTGTCTAATCCGTATGCTATGAATACTTATATTTATATTATTTTATTAATACTTGATTACAAATAATTATAAAAATTTGCATCATGACTGAGAATTGAAATAGAAGCATACATCTAGATTGATTAACAAGTTAAATAATTGAATATTGAGAAATTACAAAAATTAATTATAGGTATACGCCAAATCAGATTCTCTTAAGTGATGAGAAAATTAAATTTTTAAATTTAATTGATAAATGTATTTTCATTAAGACATAATGACAATTGAGTGAAAAACATAATTACATAATTAAATTAAAATTTGTTCAGATATAAAACAAGGACAATGTACAATTTGTGCAGTCTAGTTAAATAAGTATGCTTGATCAATTCAACTTGTATGACTTTTAAACGCAAGAGAACATTTGAAAAATTGAATTAATTGCATTTAATTGACTGTATTATTTTAGTAGAGTATGTGAAGTGTTTTGTGATATATTTCATTATCTAGTTATGTAAAAGTTTATCTTCTTCCTGATCGAACAAAGAACGGAAAAAGAAAAACAAAAGTAAAACAGAGAACGACTTGTCCAATATTTGATGAGATTGTCAAGGTGCCAGCTTCTCTCTTACTATAAATTGTTTTTTTAAGTTATTCTACCACTGAGCTGTTTTAGTAATTTTCTAAAAATTGTTTTCTCTTCTTTTATTTTTTTTTTATCAGATAAAGTTACCAACAAGTGTCGAAGTAATTACATTATGATCTAATTTAATTAATCTTTTGTCAATGTTATTTTATGATTTTGTCGTTTTGTAGAGCTTTAAATAAATCGGTGAATAATTCGCTATTTAATTAAATAGTTTTCTCATTACTTCTGCTCTCTCTAGTTTCATGTTATAAAAAATGAACTGGAGACTCGAACCTTGTGCATCATGGTTTGGAACTGTGATAAGTTTGGCAGAAATGACTTTCTAGGCGAAGTTGCTCTACCATTGAGCTGTTATGTTTTTGAAAATACTAAAGCGACTTGGCATAGGCTTAGTGACCGAGTAAGTACAAATTTATGTATTTCATATTTGTCATTATATCTATATGTTACTATATTAGTTTACTGCAATATGATCTGTGTAACTAATTGTGATGTGCAATTCAGATGCATGTTAATATATTAATACTACATTGATGTTGTTAATTTATCATGCATAATTAAGTATTATATATTGTTATTTACTTCAACTATAATACTTCTATATGTTATAAAAGTATTATTGTTTTAAAATATTATACCAACTAATGTTTCTAATTATATTACAGTTGATTTTACCTAAAACTAAACTGAAGGGAAGTTCATCAAAGACTTCTTCAAAGGTAGCAAGCATTTTATTACATTCATTTTTATCTTGCCTCGTATGACTTTACTGTTAATATTAGATGTATGGAATTTACTTCAAAGTACAATTTACTGGTTTAGATGGTGATTTTAAGTAATAATTATGAAGTATATCATTGATGCAATAGAATTATAGAATTTAAATTTAAGTCTCGGCCTATTTTTTCTTTTAAATTACATCACATAACATAAATAATCACAATATCCTCATCGCATAACATAACGATTCGTTCCGGGACGTAATGGACGTTTCGTCTTGCAGTCTTAAGTTGCAGACTATTCATCTTAGGACAATTGGTGTCAAAAAAGTACAAGTTAAGCAAAAATTTACATGTAATTTTTTGAGTAAAAGTACATAACTAGAAGTGCACATAAAATAAAGTACCCGCAGGCCTATTATATGAACAGTGATTATTGCACCGATGTCATCCCAACTCATCTTTTGCAACCAATCCCAGCGTTGTATTAATGTGAATTAACAGGACAATCATCTACCGAAAACAAGCAGTAAATACTTTATTATTACAATACAAAGTAGTTGTTGAAATTAATTAAACGTTGCATTATATTCAGAGCAGCAGTCGACTTGACTTGTTGACCTATAAGGGAGACTTGGATGTTGGTTTGAAGTTTGTCACATCAGATCACATGAGTGGACGTAAACGTGCAGCTCTTGATACAGGAGAGCTTCATGTTATCATTAAAGAGGCTCGCAATCTTACTGCAGTCAAATCAAACGGATTCTCTGATCCATTCTGTAAAGGGTTAGCAACTCTTTATCTTCTTTCAAAACAAAACCCAATAGTTGATACATCATTTGTTTTCCTTTCATGTCATTAATTACACATCAGAATTATTAATTAATTTTTATATTATTAATTACACATCAGAATTAAATAACATACGTAATTTAGTTTCAGTTAATAATTTTATCATATAAGAGCAAAGTTTTGTAACCGTGTCAGTCAAAGATAAAGTTAAATGATGCGTGCAAGATGTGAGCAGAAACTTAGTGATAAGTGAACATCTCTTTATTGATTGATTTATAAATAATTTAATATCTGAACGTTTTGACATTTTCTTGATCAAATTTCATGTATTTTTCATCTAAAATTAACCAAGCTGAAAGTGTTATGAAAATGAACAGAAATTGTAACTAATGTAATTTAACTTTTGTTATTGAACTGAACTAATGCAAGATTAGTATACAATATATATACATGTATATTGTACAATATATATATTATTACACTAATTACACTAATTATCATATGATGTTTAACAATGAAAAGAAACATTCTGTGTATGTTTTATTATATGTCTTGTACATGTGTGTATTTCGTATTTATATGTATTCTATAGTATATTTAATAATTATTTTATATACAACTAGTATATTTATTAATTGTTTACTTCTTTCATTGTTGTTTCTGTTTTTGTGTTTGTTTGTCAGCTGTTTACTGCCAGACAAGTCTCGACGAACTCAACTCAAGACTCCTGTCATTAAACGTAACTGCAGTCCACATTGGGAACATACATTTATATTTGACGCGGTAACGTGGGAGGGTTTGAGGGAACGTAGTTTGGAACTTAGTATTTGGGACCACGATGTACTTGCAAGTAATGATTTCCTTGGAGGCGTGAGACTTAATCTTGGTTTGGGTAAGAGTTACTTGACATCTGCAATTTATGCTTTTTGATCTTATCGTCTTTTTATACTACAATATTACATGGGTTCAGTAATAGATGTTAAAAAATAATGTTTATCATAAAACAAGATTGGAAACAAGAGATAACTCTTTTTCATTACATTCTTTTTGTTCTATCTAACTGATTATTGGATTCTTAGCGACAGATTAAATGACAGACAGACAGATAGACAGATAGACGGACAGATAGACAGACAGATAGACAGATAGACAGAGGTAATATACAGTATATCATTTTATGACATATTTATTCAACATCTAATTCACATATAATAAATATAATACTCAAAATTAAGGACAATGTAAATATTACCTAAAGGCATAAGTTTATTCATTTATGATATATTGACACAATTTGTTTTAGTAATTCCGGACAATAATTTAAGTTAAAGGTTACAAAAGAGCATTGTAGAAAAGTTAAATCATGTTGAAAACTAATTATTAAAAAATTTGAGCTCTTCATGAAACATTAAATGAATTCAAAGTATATTTGGCTTTGAAATTATTGTATGATAGGCTTATTATGATTGTATACATTAAAACGATTTTTAAAATTGCTTTTTTGAGCCTTGTGTTATAAAGATAAACAGAATACAAAGACTAATTTTGATGAGAAACTTGTATATTTGATTGAATCTGATATTTAATGATTTCATTCGATGTTAGAAGTAATTCAAGTTGTTATTATAGGTAAGAGTCAAGGCGTTAGCGTTGATTGGATGGACTCGAGTGAAGAAGAGGCTCAGTTGTGGAGAGCTATGTTGGATCGACCCAATTGTTGGCTAGATGGAACGCTTTCTCTCAGAATCAATATGAACCAAAGAAAATAAATTTATTTCAAACCTTGAAATCCGTTTTGTTTTAATCAAAGTTAAATTTTATATTTCATCATTAACAATTAACAATTGATTATAATAAACTAATTAAAATTCATGGTTGTATTAAAAATGAGCAACATAAATTGAATAGAACTTTTTTTTACTTTTGGGCTTCATAGCATTTGAGTCGCGCGTTCAATTGGCAGGCGTGTTAATGCATTAAACATCGCATCATATTATTGGCAGGCGTGTTAATGCATTAAACATCGCATCATATTATTGGCAGGCGTGTTAATGCATTAAACATCGCATTATATTATTGGCAGGCGTGTTAATGCATTAAACATCGCATTATATTATTTCTATCTGGGATGTGATATACAATCGTGTTATGATCACGGATTGCTTGTAAACTACGAGTACTTTACTGTAACGTGTGGCTGCACGTCTGATGATAAGGTTTCGCTATTCTTAACTATTGAATTCATTCTGATTGTAAGATTAATTTAAGAGAACTATTAAATTTTCTGCGAAGTCTCTTATAAAGCCTTTTATAGAGTGACACAAAGTTGCTTTGAGTGTATGGAGACTGTTGGCACGGATGCCTCTGGTCAGATTACGAATGCTATTTATCTTACTTTGATCATATTTTCGCTATAAAATAAATGACTAAAGCTGCATCATTGACGATGCTACGGATACTCTAAAAGACAGAAGTAAATGATGAATGTCTTTTTACTGGCAAATACTTAAATCAGTCGAAGCCTTGAAACTTTGATAAAGGGATTCTTGAAATATATTAAGCTAGTCAGTGGCGCAGCCAGAAATTGACTAAGGGGGGGGGGTTTACTCAAATAAATTTCAGTGATGATCTTTTTTTTACGTTATCACTCAATTCTAGGCTTTTATATATTTGATCTCTAAATACATGTATCCAACGCAAAAATTAATTACATCGTCATAATGGGAGGGTTACACAACTAGAATCACATCTTTAGCATGACGAATAAAAATTGACTTCCAGTGCGGAGTTATAGTCCACACAATCCACTCCTCCCACTTGATTACGCCACAGATGCTTATTTAGCATTGATCACGGCGGATGCGAATAAAAAAAATCTGACGAACGGCAGAAAATCTGTAGTAGTAAAAAAACTGTTAATTTTAACGGATTTCAGTTTGAGATTGAAGCTGGCTTGTATACTTTGCCCAAATTATTAACCTAGAGGTTAAATAATTTGTATTGATAATATTTCTTTATTATTTCTTTATTTTAAGAATAAAATTAAATATTGATTAGCTCAAAATTCAACGATGACTAATTAATGTAACAAACTTAGTGATCCATATTTTTTGGATTTTTTATAGATTTGTTTTTCCGTCTAAATTTCTTATTATTAGGCTTTATTGTTCAATCACATATTAATTTATTAATATATTTTGCTCATTCACAAGTAATTACTGTAATAACTGTGTTTATTTCACATTATTTACAATCGGTAATTTAATATAAATGATAAATAAATTATATACACGTTTCATTCAAAGTTCATCATAATTCTGTATTAGTAGTCTTCACGATTACTGCAAATTGGGTTGAGACTTTATAAGCATACTGCTTGTTTATCTATACTAGATAAATTTATGTAATATATGTATGAATATATTTAGTTTATTTCTAAATGTATACGGGCTACATAAAATTGCATTTAAAACTAATACTTATTTCTTACATGAGGTTTATTTACAAAATTTTATTTACAAGACTTTTTATACAAAATTTCGTTTTTGCATTCACCTTTAATGATTAAATTGCTTTTACCTTATAAATGTAACTAAACAGATTCCTAGTAATGGCAAATAGTGAACCGAATGATATTTAATAAAGTTAATGCACATAATATTGCTGTTGCTCTAATAAAACAATAGAAAGCGTCCAGTATTGATATTACTTGCAATAAAAGCAGCGTTGACGACGCGGAGAAATTAACTTGAGTAAATAGTTACAATCATCCAGCGAAGAGGCGTTACGCCTGTCGCCCTTTCATTTTAAAATGTTATTATTTTTCAATACTTGAATATTTTGCAGTTTTTCACTTTTGAAATTTTGAGTTAGACTTAGTATCCATTGTATAAAAATGTGTAGTATATAATAATATAGTCAATTATTTTTTAAATTAGTTAATCAGCTTATTCTTTTGATAACAGATTGACCGATCAGCCGACCTCAATCTGTGGTCCGTCGAGCACGTAGTCTACGTTGTAGTCCTAAGTCACCCGAGTCAGCTTATGGAAGATCATGCGACTACTAAGACCACGTTCTAAGGCTAAATTTAGATGGATTATAATTAAAACCATAAAATTTTAACAATTCTATAACTTTTATTCTATTTTAATCGACGATGATAATCAAATATGTTAAGTAATAAATAAGTGATAAAGAATTTATTGAATTTATTAAATTTAGATAAATATTTAGGATTGCATAATAACACATTTATGGTATGCCAGTGACGCAAGCTCCAGTGACGATGCTCGACTGAGACGAAGTATTTATAAGTTTGGCTTTAATCTCAAAAGGTTGAGAACCGCTTAAGGCAAACGTTTTATCGTGAAACTGATGTGGCTTTAATTTTTTTAATTATTTGCTTTTTTGTACGAGATATTTAGATAAGCTAATTAAGAGTTTAACTTAACAAGAAAAGACTACGAAGAAGAAGATGAAGTTGTAATAACAAACATAACTTAACTAGACAAAATTAAAAATATAATTTGAGAAAAATCCTATCAGAAAGCAAAATAAAATGTATTATTTACTCTTTGGTACAATATGCGAGAATAAATATAATTTTTCATGAATTTGTATCGCACTGTCCACATGTTGTTCCATTCTCTTTGAAACTTTCCCTCTTCGTGAATTAATCAAGTTTATACTGATCTTTGGATGAATAACATTGTATTTTGGCAGAATAACAAAATATTTTTGAGTACACCGTTAATGCAGTAAATAAATTGTTACAAATCTATAGTTCTGAAATGATAAGAGATAAGAGAAATTAGATCAGAGTAATTGCAACACATTTTACTCGATTCGCTTTAAAACCAAAACATAGGCCTTACTATAATTGACGCTGGATATAATTATAACGTTTAATGTTGGTGAATAAAGCGTTTAATCTACATTTAACTTATATACGTAGAACGCTGGTCTACACGATATTTGAAAACAAAGCACGGGGCATGATCCAGCATTCATTTACTATCTCATATTTCGGGCGTTCAAAAAAGTTTCAACTCCACCCCCCTCCACCAGGTGGAGATCGTAGGACTGAAATCCACAATTTTTGAATGACGATATTTATTAATCAAACGAGCCAAAAGTTATTTCAATACATCTGTTTCTCGTATTATTTCACTGAGCTGCTTCCCCCCCACATACCGCTCCTCCCCCGTCAGCGTCCTCTCCCATCGTCCCAGAGTCGATCCAGATCTCATCGTGGCTCACTTGATCAAAGATTAACAAACTTATAAATAATTTATTACGAAGTAAATGCAGCTTTACCTCAAGATTAATTTTCAATCATTGGACTTAATTATTTAGTCAGCTTTTCATTTTTATGTATCATTATAATGTTAATGCTCATCTCTATGAAATTCAGTGTTAATAACGAGATTGATGGCATTTTCACGTTAATTTTTCTGAACATTTCGTTGATTGGACGCAATGCAATCAGTTGATCAGTGACGCTGCTGAAGATGAGATGAAAGATGCTAAAGTGAGCTTAATTATAACTATTACAGTACATATGAATAGTTACAACAATATAATTTAATAAAAATGTATGATTTAAAATAATAAAATACACGTGTGATTATTTACTAAATTAAATTTCTAAATGAATTAAATTAGTTTTAGGTGCCGAAACTGCAGATTTTGTCGGTTTCGGTCCAGTTTTGTTTTCGGTCGAAACTGGTATCGACAGTTTCGTTTCAATTCTTTTTTGGCCGAAACCAGGGTTCATTTTTGGCACACTCCGAAACTCATAAACTGCAAGACGTCATCATCTTCCTCTCACAATGTAATACCTAACTGGCTAAAATTACTGAAGTACGCATCGGTCGCGAGAATAATTAACCTATCTTTTGCAAAAACGGTAACCTGGGTTAGAAATATTACAAGTTGTTATATATATTGTAAGTTATTGTGAACTAGAGTCCCAGTGCTTCTCAAACTTTTTAGTATGACGGACCGGCAGGAATTTTTCCATTGCACCGGGGACCGGTCAAATATTTTCTCTGTACTGACGTGGTAATGAAATGTGTCCCATGATATTTGACGTGATTTTGATTTTTTTGAATGATCAACTTGAAAATCAACTTTTCAAATGATCAACTTGAAGCTCTAGATATAATAGTTTTCTCACAAATTCCTGTTTCCTCCGCTTAGTTCTTGCTCATTTGAGATTATATTTTATACACTGTGTCGTTGACAAATAATATTGTTGTATTGTTGAAAAAAAGAAAAAAAATTAATATCTGTTTATTAAAAATGTAAGAGTTCATTCAATTGTGTTTTCGTTTCTGCCGAAACTGACAGAGTAGTTTTATTTTCGATTTCGTTTTTTAACAGACAATGAAAAACACTTTTAAACACAGTTTTGGTCGGTCACTACATTCAAGGGCCACATTGCATTGGGTGGTGGAAGCTTTGCAACTTGAGTCTAGTACTATTTACTGGCGCTAGGGGGGAATAGTTTGATCTCCAAGATCAAAGGATGGATGGGAGCCACTGTGTAGGCCTACACTCACTAAAGCGGTTACCGTGTACTAGCAATATTTCAATTGGTTATCGATATTAGTTGAATACATTAAAACCAAATTGAAATAGCTGAAATACAGGAAGTGTATTTTACCTTGCTTATAATCAGTGATGTTAAGTTTTGAGACCAGGTCTCGTCGCGAGACCGCCTCGAAACCAGTTTTTGAGGTCTCGGTCTTGGTCTCGAGACCAGACGTTCAGGTCTCGGTCTTGGTCTTGGTTTCGAAGGGTCAGGTCTCGGTCTTGGTCTCGGTCTCGAAGGGTCAGGTCTCGGTCTTAGTCTCGGTCTTGAAGGGTCAGGTCTCGGTCTTGGTCTTGGTCTTGTGAAAAAGGTCTTGAAAAAATTTCAAGACCTTGAAATCTTCTTGATTGCAAGTTAAAGATTAAAATCTTGAAATTTTTAGACAAATATGGCCAAATTTTAGCAATAGTTAGCAAAAATCTCGCAAATGCAGCTAAAAAGTAATATTATGGTGTTCAATTTAAATAGTGATTTCTGATAATTCCATGTATCATTTAGAAGTAAAATCGAAAAATATGCGAAAAAATTTGTTTGTTTATATTTTCGTTTTTGCTTTCACTTGTGTTAAAAATGTATTAATTGCAACTAACGTCGTATACTAGCAAAAAAGTA
>JAQIXG010005215.1:0-11752 GCA_034700105.1 Oconnorella tubifera | reverse complement strand
TGTACGAGACATTTTTTGAGTATGTATACCATTGCAGAAAATAGTGCATATAGATACTATACGCTTATAGTGTTGCAAACATTTTGTGCAATCAACAAATTTCCTATTTGTTGACGAAGAGGTAAAGAATCGATTTCTGAATTAACACTTTCAGATTGGATTCAAGTGGCAGCTGACTCTGTAGCTGCCTAGCTGAATCCTGGATAGTAAGACGTTTAAATTAGCAGGTAAACGGCTAATATACACTTCATATAATAGATATAGTAATCCAGTTATTAAACTAACAAGTAGATTGTAAGCCATAGGCTAATGATTGTGCTAAGAAATTATTCAAGGCAAATTGAATAGATATGGAAAAAACTACAAAGATTTATTCTATACTTATTATCATATGAAACACAATTTTATTTAATTACAGAATATTTAAATTATAGTCATTATAAATACAATTTCATTATATGATTGAAATATTTTAATAATATTTACTATACTATATAAAAAGACAAAAAATTAGCACCGGTTACTTTTAAATTTACATTTAGTTCAAGAGAAACAAATTGTAATCGTAAAAAATGATAATTATTCATTAGTCTATCCCATTAGGTTTTCTATGATGATGCAACTATTTATTGGCTAAAATAAAATTTAAATATTTACAAGATATATGCATTTAAAATGAGATTTAATAATAATGCGTGCATCCTATATAGATGAAATTGCAATAAACAAGTATAATAATACTATGTTTTTGTTCATTTAATATGTAACATGTCTAACGATTTTTTCTGGCGTGAAAAATGTGATTTTTTGGCTGCTCTTTGGCAGCCAAAGAGCAGCTTCATGTAACAATGTTACGATTTCATCACTACAGAAGAGTAAACAGTTCATTAAATAGTGAACATTCTGGCTTGACAGTAGGCCTGTATACAGTAACCAGTTTCAGCTATTTTGTGGGTTGGGGTTGGTGATCGACCAGCCACTCCCACGAACATTATCAAATAATTAAGTTCATTTAGTTGTCTATAGGGCAATTAGTAGCCAATTAATTTAGTCAAATATCATTATTTTATTTGCAAGAATAATAACTAAAAATTGACATTAAATCTAAATTTTACATACATTTTTAAATATGAAAATATCAACGCTTTTTCAATTTTTTTTTAAAATGAAAATATCAATGATTTTTTAAAAATAAAAATGAGCATCACTTAGATAATGCTTTACATTAAATAATCGCAGAAAATGACGTTAATAACAAATTACATGAAAAACAGATGAAACAATAACATGAATAACAGGTGGCAAATATAAAACACATCTGATAATCACAAATTACGTCCCTGAATTATTAGAATAATAATAATCAAAACAACATTGTTAAAACTACTCGATTCTGATATCTATTGTAATATGTAGCCTATAGTAGCTGAAGTTGTTTGTTTTTATGATGTATAGTTCGTTGACCAAGTAAAATTATTATTAGGCGAGAAACTATTCTTTATCAAGGTACAGTCATAAAAAAGCTAGTCTGAAATGATTAGTGGCTACAGTAATTTGTTAAGCTTAATGAAATACAAGAAAAAATTCAAAAACAATTGTAAATAAGAAAATAAGAAAAAGTAAAAAAAATATAAATAATAACTCATTAACAATGTGCATTCCACAGAGAAATGACTGCGTTATTATGCAGCGAAATGTACTGTAGATGCGAGTAAATTCAAAATGATTTTGATTTGATGAAGCAATTTTTCCAATCAGCTAATCTCCAAAAACATATTTCGTACAATTTACTTTAGTACTATTTTTGTACCTCTTCTATTCCAGCGAGGGTGAAGGGGAACTGTGTATGAAAGAAATACCAAAATGACTTATATTTAACGTTTGTTTTGCCATATCATGTGAGAGACTGGTAATGAACACGTCAAAATTCAGGGAAAATAAATTTAATTAAGGTAGTCCTATATTTTATCGTTTTTCGTAATTTAAATTGAATTATTTACGATTTTGGAGATGTTTCTTTGTAACAGTATATTTAACGTTTAAACTACACACAGTGAATTCTATTGAGGTAAAGACCAGTTTATGTCTTCTGAAGTAAATTTGTTCACGTTTAAGACATATATACTAGATTAACATATTCATTAAATTATACAGAGTTTTGGCGATATAATGAGCTTTAGGTAAATCGAATATAAATCTGTCGCGTCTGAATCTGGTGTTCTACCACATAGCCATAATTGATATTTACTCGATTGCGAATAATAATTCACTCGTAGTTTACAAACAATGATTATTGATTGTGCTTTCATTTTACGAAACAAAATAAGGATAATTCTAATACTAGGAATAGCGATGTTTTGCATAATTTGTTGGACAATAGAATCATCCGAGCTACGAAACTATGCATCATTTTATAAGTCAATATTAGCAAACACTATAAAAAACGCAGGATTATTAAATATAGGCCTACTCCGAGTGTATTACAACGAAAGTAGTGCTATTGATATGATACGACCAAACGCAACACGGACTAAATGTGCCTTATTTGAAATGGATAAATATTTCACAGTAGATAATACATCAGACTGCAACTTTGGATACACTAAAAATTGTACCATTCGCTTACACACGGCGGCTGGAATGCTACCAGGGGTAAAATACATGAATTGTTTGTTACAATCTATACGAGATGATATACTGTATAATATCAGCAACGAAATAGATTCTACAAATTTGAGCAAAACGGACAGAGTAAGAATGATCAAAATCGAGGAAGAATTTTGGAAAAATCCGCAGAATCTAGCCTTTGCCAACGTTAACGCAATACGACTTGTATTTGCTGTTGAAAATGAGCAATCACCAATGGCTTACGCGTATAATACGCCAAGATTTTATCCGTGGACGCTTACATCGGATACGTGCGAAATACTCGATCAACAAAATATACCTTACTCGGAGATGCAGTTCAGGAAAATTACAAATTGTTCTCGTTTGCATACAAATGTTAGTGCTACGTTGACTGCCGAGTCATACGATTCCTATAAGATTGGTATGTTATTGATGTTAATACTCTATTTCAAATAAATTTAAACCATGAGTGTAAATTATGACAGGCATTTTAGTCTAAACTATGTAGTATAATTCAAAAATTGTGATGATTGATTTTCGTTATATATGTTTTGTATTTTTTCAAACTTTGCTTATGGCTGTTAAGTGCAAGTAGTTCAATCCATCTAAGTCAGCGGTTCCCAACCTCTCTGATGCTGTGACTTTTTGATAATATTTGCCAAGTTGTGTCGACCCCAATGATAACATTTTAAAATTGTGGCGACCCTAACACAAATATTTGTCATATTTTTTGTTCAATATTTTTAAAAATAAATTTGCAAATCAAACAAATGTTTAACTTTACATTTTAAGTATGCATTGTGCAATGTACATTGCTTGTAAATTGCACAAAAACGCATTTTTGTATTTAAAATCAATTCTCAGACGGCCAGAGACGACCACTGGAAAATTGTCAGGCGACCCCAGCTGGGAACCGCTGATCTAAGTCATATACAAATTGTTATATATCTGCCACTTTCGTCATTTCATTTAATTCCTTTATGTCATATAAAAAATCTTCCTGTCGAAATGAATGTCGAAGTCTTGTAATGGATTCATAAGCTCAATCTGTTGCGTATATTTAATAAGAATACACCAGTAACGCAGTTTGAAGCGACAATAATACTCAGTTTGAAGCGACAAATATTTTATCACCAGTGGATATTTCCACGATAGTAATAAGCCGTGATCATTATTTCAATTATTGTACGATGATTATTTCATTTTTTATGTTACGGATTTTTATTATAAAACTAATTTGTGTGGCTATAATGTATGTTAGTTTCATCATTGTGTTCATTTGTAAACTAACATGTGATATCAAATTCATTCTTTATTTTCATATAATTATTTCGATATTGATTCTTGAAATGGCTTGTGTAATTACCGATTATTTATTAGCAAGATATTGACATGTTTATCTTGCTTGTTAATCAGTATTTCATACACTCAAATAACGTTAACACGTTTATTATATTATTTAGCACTGTTGAATTACTATAGGGATGGAAATCGGTTTTTAAGTACTTGATGTCATAAATTACAACATCGGTCATTCAATCTTTTGGCGATATTTTACACAACTGGTAAATTGAAAGCAAAAAATATTTTAAATAATAAATCTTATTTAACTGGAAAGTAATTCTCTTTTAGGTGTTGCAACTGGATTGTTCCGTGATACTTTCATCTTCGCCATTCAGGGAGGATATATATTCGGAACTCAAGGAGCTGTCATAGTAACAAAAGAAAATTACTTTGTTACTAGTCAATGT
Source organism: Oconnorella tubifera (assembly GCA_034700105.1). Taxonomy (NCBI): domain Eukaryota; kingdom Metazoa; phylum Annelida; class Clitellata; order Enchytraeida; family Enchytraeidae; genus Oconnorella; species Oconnorella tubifera. The sequence goes on along the minus strand of JAQIXG010005215.1, from coordinate 7,373 downwards.
AAAATAGCAGTTATCGACCCATCTATTGTTAGAAGATATTTAAAAGTAAAACCATCGGACAGTTTATCAATAATTACCGAGGTATTTTTAATAACGCAACACTGGAGTTTCTCATTCTATCATAATGCGATTGAAAATGGTCCTCGCTCGGCTTTATTTATTGACTTTCTTCTTGCAAATCCATCTATAAAGATTCATGTCAATAAATTAAATTGGATAGAAGAGTTGTTTAATTTATACGGAATCGCTACTTCAAGATTGGTGTCGGGAAATTTCTACGCGGACATTATCTATCTACCTCAGGGAAGTGGATGCTTCGGCGCAGGTGGATGTGTGCCTTGCTTGCAAGCCATGGCAGACCGTGCTCGGAAGAATTTTGAACTAGAATCAACTCGATCAGAAAGTTTAATATCTAAAGCATATCGTACTGAACCTAGTAGTCCAAATACTACCGCTATAAGTGATCCACTGCTTATTAATTCAAGCAATAGTTTGTTAGGCTTGCCGCGAGAACGAATAGTTCCTTTACAAACAGGGGCATCTCAAACAATATCAATACATTCACAGAGCAATTCAACTAGCACTCAAGATGCACCAATCAGTTATATCGTTCTCATAAAAAGAAGTACACAGACAAAGAGGTATTTGGAAAATCATGATAAAGTGCAAGATTTGTTGAACAACTTTTCTGTGCAATACAATTACACCTTATACATCTATTCCGATACGCCGTTGCCAAATTTTACAACAACAATGCACGTATTTAGTCATGCTAAAATAGTTATCTCTCCACATGGCGCTGGTTTGTCTAATCTAGTTTTTACGCCGCCTGGCGCAGACGTTATTGAGATACTAAGTAGAGACAGAATCGTTCTGTGTTACATGTCGTTAGCCTATAAGTTAGGACATCGCTATCACGGGATATTGAGCTTAACAAGCATGCCTGCTTTGACGGTTAATGTGACTTATCTGGAGAGTGTTCTGCAATTATTTATCGACAGCAGGAAAGTTGATTATTAATCAGGAAGTGGGCGATTGTAAAAATGTAAAAAATTACTTGTTTAATTATCACTTTAAAAATCTAAATATTGATAATGAAGGATAAGATGGTAATAATTTTATTTAATTACATATAAAATCGCTCTATGTCAATTTTATTCATATACAGTATATTGGTACATAATATAGGATGTTAGGATTATAATGAGTTTATTAAAGAGCCTTTATTAGATTTGGGCCGTTTCTCTAATTAAAATTTTGTTGCCAAAAGTCTCAGTTTTCAGTAATTGAATACAGTTATTCAAATCAATTTTGCAAACCTGCTATTTCGATATGTTACACTGAATATTTCCCCCCTGTTTTTAGTAGTGAAAAAAATTAGTATTTTGATTTTATGAATACAATTTCAGGGCTAATTAGAATACTTCAATCTATTCACTCACTTCACTATCCAGCTGCTCCCGAGTTGCAGTCGACAAAAAGGCGTCTCCAAGCATCTCTATCCTGCGCCGAGGTAACAATCTCCTGAGTATTGGCCTTGCCTGTAACTTGCTCAATATATTTTGCGATAGAGCTAGCGGGGACAACCTGGTTTCCTTTTTCCGTGTGTTGGCCAGTAAAGGGCATATCGTCTTGGTGTACTGTCTGTATCTGTTCGAAGTATGTGTCATAGCCATTTCAACTGTCTTTGTCTGACTGTGGTTGACAGAGGTGGATGCCCCACTTGTTCTAATACATACTAGTTCCTTATGTGTTCTGTTTTTTTGATTTCAATCATATAGCGGTATCCGCTAGTAGCAAAGGAATCAATACTTGCAGCCATGGTTTTTGTTAGAGGCACGTTGACTAATATTCTTATCTTTAGATTCATTATATAGAATAATATATCTATTACAGCCTATGTTATTTTATGTGAAAGAGTTTAAGAGCTGTATGTAACCTGTGTATCAGTCGTCACTGGTAGATACACAGCAAAAGTACATATTATCTTGCATTAAACAACAATTTTAAGAATGTTTTTTGCAACAATCAAATAATATGGACAAATTCATGGGCACTATTTTAGGCACTATACAGATTATTTTATGGAAAGCTTTATTATAACCGCAGTGTAGTATTGATTTTTATGTAAAAGATATAGCATCTAATATATGCTTGTAAAATGATCGTACGTACATTTAGTTAATCAATTAATTAATTGCAGCACTTAATTTGCACGTGACAATTTTCACAGTATAGGCCTATAATGATATAAGCAGGGTATGAAGTTTATATTGAATGATTTCATAATATATTTAACATTGTACAATTATTATAAAAAAATATTAATAGCCATTTAATTATTAATTATTGTGTTTTATTTAAACAGTTTTATTATTGAAGGCATACTGTCAGTTGTAACAGATAGGCCACATATTATCAAGTATATAAGTGTTTTTGTTATTTTATATATATATTTATATAGATTTATTTAAATATTTTTGATACATTTTTGTTTACGAGACTAAAGCAGAAATCTGTGAAGAAAAATATTTGTTATTTTTTAAACAAGTTACAGTTGACAGTTACAGTATAAATTGCATTAGGATTAGTTAATTCAGAAATTATTAGGCATCTCAAATCACTTGCAATGACGGGTGGAACCTGTTCTCAGCAGATGATTATTAGATTCATTACAACCCTAAATGTAATGTAATAGCAGTACTAAAACAAGGATCGTTATAATCAATCAATATATCTCGCGATAAACAAACTGTTATATGAACAAAATCAATAAATGCTAAATAAATAACGATGCAATAGAATCTAGAGATACAGTTCTCCTGGTACGAATTTTTTTTCTCCGGCACTCGACTACGAAATTTAATTTACTGCTTTATAATCGCTTGCTATTTCTATTAATTTTGCTCAATTGTGTAAATTTTATAAAAAATAAATGTAAACAATAATATTTACTTAGAGCTTCAATTCATTTAAACTATACATTATTATTGAATACACGTTGCTGTTTTTGTTATGTTATTTGAACTTATTTCATTGTTAATTTTGCGTAATAAAAATAAAGATATTTTTTATTTCAATGTTTCGGTTAAACTTGGATTTGTCTGTGCATTTAAACGAAAAGGCTGAATCGAACACGTTTACCAATAATATTATTCAATACCTGAAATTGAATCCAGTCCTTTATTAAGAGAAAGAACTTATAATTAGGGTTCTAGGACGATTCGTCAAAGGACGATTTGTCCACGGCTATTCGTCAAGGATATTCGTTAGGTTTATGGTTAGGTTTAGGGTTAGGTTTAGGATTAGGGTAGGGTTAAGGTTAGGGTTAGAGTTAGGCTTAGGTTAGTGGTTTTAAGAAAAGTTCGTTATAAAAATAGTCCGTTGGCAAATCGTTCCATAACGAATCGTCCTAGAACCGTAAAGTTATTAGCAATATTATTAATGCTGTGTGAACCAGTGACAGACCAGTGTCAGCTTGGATACTTTATAATCTCATTTTACTGATATTATAAAGTATTTCAAGCTGACGGTCAATTTTGGAACATTTATAAAATATGGGCTATTCTGTTATGCAGATATTATCGGTCGGTCGTCAAGATTAGCTGCTAATAATGTTGACGACATAAGGTCGACGTTTACAGTATACAAAATAAGAGCCGAGAGAACATACCACTACTAAATATCCTTGGATGACAATAATGAACACCTTGCCATCTAGATTATCTAACAGTAGCATTTAATTTTCTGCATCAATTTAATTATGATATTTAATATACACATTTAAGACAAGTCACTGGACAATGAAACTAGTATAGATGTATTCTGTCTGCCTGTGTGCGGTATTTATTATTTGCGCTACATAATTGTAAGTTTGAAGCATGATTCTACTTAAGGTTTTGTGGAGTTCTTCGATTAATTGAATAAATATCTGTTCTTTAAAGATAATTTAAAACTGTTATATTAATAATGGGATCAATCATTCAAACTCCCTACTAGAATATAATTTACTTGATATCATGATCTTTATTGATCTTATTTATGATGTTTTTTTTGGTTTGTTTTTTAATGTATATGTTTTGTTTATTGTATATGCTTTTTTCGAAAATTTCAACTGGGTCGCTCAGAGTTTGTTTTTTCTTTTTATATGAATTTGTCTCAATTATATAATAAAAGATTTATGATTTATAGATTTCTAATTAACATAACATTAAAAAGTGACCAAATCACCTGATTAAAGATTCTTGTTGTCGATGCTAATTGCATGCTGATCTTGTTTAGATTTGCAGATTTTATCAATCTTTTTGAACGCTCTAATATTATCTATCTTTGAGTTTCGACACTTACGCGACATTTTTACTTTTTAATTTAATAATTTTTTCACAACTTTAGGATAACTTTTTTCTTATTCTTATTTTTATTAACTTGAAATACACTGCAAAGATTATGTTGCTTTTGTTTATGATATTTTGTTTTGATTATGTTTCTGTACAAAATTCTCCACTGCATATTTCAAGACACATGAGAAATTTCTCCAACAATCCTCAGTGTAAATAAGTAAGCTACAATAATTCTACAAATTTTGTGTTCTTAATGATAAAAACAATTTAGATAAATTCTAATAATACGAAAATAATACAATTATTTATTAATCTATTTCCAACAGCTTTGCATTATATTTTTTAACTGATAAAAAGTGTCAATATTCGTGCCAATAAAATGTGGCATTTGTTGCATTTAATAGCTATAAGAAGTTTACAATAGACATACGTAACAATAATATTGTTGAATTTTTATGAAGCATAACATAATAATAACATTGAGGAGATGTCTTATTAAATTATAAACGCTTACAATATAGTAAACTTTCTGACGTGACAAACACGTTTTACATTCGTGATTCCACATCGCTGTTCACCCATCTGTCAACCCCTGGGCTCTCCCCTGGGTGGACCCGGAACACTACCCCGAGGCGCGCCAAGATTCGAATCACCAGTCTGACGACCTATTGTAAATAAGCATTGTTTTCCTCCGTGGAATAAAAATCCCTGGATTGCGCCCCGCAGTTTCAAAATAATAACGAGGTATTCCTTTTTCTTCGGGACTCTATTTTGACCCGGGACTTTTAAACCACAGCGGAAAGCAAATAATACTTCTGACCAAGGCAGACCGTGGTTGGACCACGGTGCAAACCCCGAGTAGAGTGAGGATTTTTAGAGTTGCGGGTCAAAGAAAAACCCTGCAGTCTACTCCGACGCGAGCCCGTGGGACAAAACACCAGTTACTAGTATGAAACCTTTCAGTGGTACAGGTTTTTTCAGTTATATTGTGGCTGCAGACTCGAATCCACCTCACGAAAATTATTACATTCATTTTGCTGTCTACAATATTTACCTGACTTTATTAATTAGTTTATTAACATGTCATTATTTATTTACCCTAAGTGATGTAAGAACTGATAAGTACCCGAAAGTTTGGATACATTATGCTAAAATACAGAAAATACTGTTTATTTATAAATGATTTTTAAAATGATTTTTAAATTGTGAATATCAATGATTTTTAAAATAAAAGTAAACATTACTTGCACAGAATGTTGAAGGTCAAAATATTTTGCTCATAAATAAAGTTTAATATCAAATTATTGCCATATTATTTGAAAGGTACATACTTCTTTTTCTTGCCCCTCTGAATGTTAAGTTCTAGATCTGCAACTTATGTTATTAGCTAAAATCTTGACAAAACATTAATAATGACTGGAGTACAATGTAACCTAATTGAAGAATACAGGTTCAAATACTCAACTCAGACTGTTTATGCAGTTATGCAATATAATACCAACAAATACTTATTGTACGTTCAATGCACAGTTCGTCGCCCATATTAAGCAAATGAAAGGTGCGGAACAATACATGAAGTTACCAACCATAATAAAAAAAACGTTCAATCTGGAAAGGACACTTAAGGCCAGTGATGGACACAATAGTGTTTTCAAAATAGAAAATATTATTTTATTTTTGTATTTTGAAAATACTTTTGAAAAGTATTTTATTCTAGTATTTTCAAAATACTTTTGAAAAGTATTTTGGATAATTGAAAATACTTTTTCAAAATACTTTTCTAGAATAGTTTTTGTAAAATCTAGTTTTCGTAAAATTATTATTAACATCCATTTAGAGATTGTTATAAATAATCATACGTCATCGTTGTTATAGCACGTGTTGACATTATTGTCATACTCGTATAAACGACGTAGAATCCGTCAATTAAGTCAATAACAACAACAATCAACCACACGTTAACCACACGCCTATTAACATATTTGTTGCTCTCCAATGTCTATTTAAACATATCAAGCATATCAAACTCATTGCTAAAAGTCTTATATTTCGAAACGATATATTTGATAATATTAGCTATTATTAAATATTCCGCTTTCAAATTAAAGTTAGCTAGTTTGTGTCTTTGAAAGCTTTGCATAAAGCTTTCAAAAGTAGTTCTTTAAGAACAACATTCAATAGTACAATAGCTTTTCCTGTTTATATTTTTATGAAATTGCTAATTGATCATAACAGTATCCAGAGTATTAGCTGATACGTGTGCATAAGAAATATAAGAATGAAATAAGTTTACGAAAGAAGCGCAAAACTCTGCAATGTTCTGCCGTCCGCCAAACTGACTGATGGTGATCTTGCACCGATAATGATCAAGCTAACAAAGATCGACAGCAAGATGTCAAGACTTGATCAATCATTAATCGATTGTGTGAAGAAAATTGACATTATTTCCAATTCGTCTTGTGTTTCTTCTAACAACACTGCCCCTGCTAATCAACCTTCGACGTCGTCAATGAGGCCACCATCTGTAATTCCCACGTCAGTGCCCAACAGACTTAGAAATGCTTTAATTTCTACCTCTGAATACCTGTCAGACAGCGCGTCCAACCTTGGTGACGATGATGGACAATTTCAAACACAGATACGAAAGAAGCGCAAAACTCTGCAATCTCCTTCGAATGATGGGGGACCAGTGCTCTCTTATGCGAGTGTCACTTCTGCCAATCGTAATAATCAACCGACTGCTCCTCGACCCAAGAAGTTATCGGTGATTGGAGAATCGTCAAATTCGTCTCTAAATCCGGCAAAAACGTTATGGATCAGAAAATCATTTTATCGACTTGGGAACATTGATTCGAGGTATCGTGAGGAAGATGTAAAACTTTACATTGAATCTTTGGGGGTGCGGGTAATTTCATGTTTTGAGCTGCATCCAGCAGCTAAACAGTCAGACGATAACAAATCTTTTAGATTGTGCATATTTTCGGCCGATAACGCTAAGCTACTAGATCCGAATAACTGGTCTGTTGGAATAAG
>JAQIXG010005214.1:0-11755 GCA_034700105.1 Oconnorella tubifera | reverse complement strand
CCCTATACTATATTATTTCTTTAACATTATGTCTTTACTAGGGATATAACTATATATCTACATAAACATATATCTATATATCTACATATCAATTATAAACTTACTTTTATATCTGTTCCAGCATATCATCGTTACTTACCTCATACATATTACTAACATTTTACTTCAATACCAACATGTCTCTCATCGCTAAAAACATCACAAAGTTACATTTATCTTTAAGCTAGAAAGTTGCATTTTTCACAAACAAAGTTACAATTGTCTTTTATAAATAAAATATTTTCAACTAAAATCATGTCGCAAGTTTTACACGAAGAAAAAAGGTCGTGCGACCTTTCAATCAACGAAACATTCAACTCTAGTGATCCCTACTCCTGCGTGCACCCCTTCACCATCCCCCACCCCGAGTCCCTCGCTCTCTCAATCTACGGAATTATCTCCCCCTCTCTAATATTTGCCACCGTCGCCACAAATATTCTCGTCTGCGTCGTTTTGCTGCAGAAACAAATGCGCAGCCCCACAAATGTCCTCCTGGTGGCCATCGCGATCTCCGACACGCTGACGGGGGTTTGCCCCCTGCCGTGTTTTTTGTATTTTTTCACCGGGGGTCGATACGTGGACTTTGTATCGTATTATTGGTGTTTTGCGTACGTTTATCTGATCGGTGAGTTTCGCACACCTTTTTTATACAGTGAAATTTTAGTTAAATATTAAAATAAGTATTGATTTTGTAATAAGTTCAAAGATGTGAAACTTCAGTTGGTTAATGGACATTAACATAATGTGAATGATGTTTTGTTATAATTTAAGTCAAAAATATATATCCAGGGAGGTGGGAGGGGGTTCACTAGCCCTTATTATTCTGATTAGGCCCCCTGAGATTGATGTTTGAGAGTAAATATTGAATAAAATCGCTTCACGCGTGACTTAACGTCTCAAGCTTATTGCATTGAGCTCATGCAAGAGTGACTGACTGCTGAACCCTAATCCTATATACGTGACTGTCTGCTTATCCGATTGAAAGTTGAGATAAACAGATGACGTCAGAGCTTAATATCTCTTGCTTATATACGTCATTAAATGACGTAACATTATATTGCTAAGATTAGGGTGAGGATTATTGTTACATTAAAGCTAAAAATTGCATTTTATTACATTATTATCGGTGTTTTTATTAATATTTTTTATGAATTTTTTATTTCAGACTTTTTTCCTACCATCTTTCACACGGTAACTATCTGGTTAACGGTGGCCTTGGCCGTGCAGCGCTACCAGACGGTCTGTCGGTCGGTCACGAAGCACGGGGCGACGGGGGCCCTGGGGGGGTGTCGATCCACGGTCAAGATTATCATTCTCGTATTTTCTCTCGCTGTATTATTGCATTCTGTTCGTTTTGCAGAAAACAGGTAAAATCCGACACCTTTTTAAAACAGTTAAATTCTTTATATAATTTTGTGTTTTGAGCTTTAACACTTACTGAGTTCGTAGAGTCATTATAGGCCTAAATAATCTTAAACGTAAGAAAATGATCAACAAATATTACAATGCTATATTTTTTTGCGTGACCCGTCAAAACGGCCCCGACAAATCTAGGGGGCGATGGGGGCGGGGGGCTGAGAAAGCAAAGTACTTTTCACGACAATTAAAAAAGTAATAAGTATGATTATATGAAGTGTATAATTCATTGAATGATTACTGGTAATCACGCAAAATTTTTGTTTATTTATAGTAATGCTTTCGTGCATAGAAAGGGTGTTGATATTTTAACTCTACATAGCAATTTCGCGAAAAATATTTATGCCTCCATTTGGATGAAACATTTTATAAATCTGTCATCCAGATTAATTCCAAATCTTAAAGCGCCGACATCGTTGCATCAAAAATGAGCTTACGTAGTCGTTTATCGAGCCTTGCGTCGTTTTCTTGCGTCGTTTTCTTGCGTTGCGTTAATCGTGTGACTAAAACGTGACAGTAATGTTAAGATAGTAAACGAGGGAAGGAGGAAATATTGTAAAATGTATCTGTCTTCTTGTGTCTCTGGATGTATCTGTAACATTGTCTGGTTGTCCTACTGTGTGGGTCTGTTTCTTACTGTTTTTATAGTCGTGTTCCGTTTTTTGCAAGATATGATGTTAATCTGTTTGTAAGTCTGTATGTCTCTCCGCTTATCTCACTGCTTGTTTGTTTATCTGTTTGTCTGTTATCTGTCTGTTTATCTATTAATCTGTTTATCTGCTAGCTGTTCCAGTTCCTTTAACTGTCTGTCTATTTGTCTGTCCGTTTATACGCCTATCTGTCTGACAGCCTATCTGTCTCTGTCTCATCTCACGACGACCGGAGACTCGCATTGATAAATAATAAAAGATAATTGAAAAAATAAAAAAATGCACAAAGCCACTTTCCGGATGATTGTAAAAAGTGACGACATAATTATACAGATACTGGTATCGTACAACATTAACTCGTAATCACAGCCTTTATGGACATATTGTTACTGCTTAAGATTTATAGTCGTGTATTAGGACGGCTGACGATATATATTTTAATTAAGACAATTTTCAAGGAACACTTTTTTACATTAACTTGAGACAAAACAAAGTTTAGATAATAACTATCATTTATCTTAATCCTGATCTCTGATCATTGATTGTAACAAATTGTATTAATTCGTTGAACTAGATTTATTTTAGATTAAGATTTATTAACGTAAAATCGCACACCTTTTTTATGAGTCCTCTTTGCTCTATAGAAACTCTTTTTATGAATCCAAATAGTCAAAAAAAGTAGCTGGATTTCTAGAAAGTAAACTTTCTGTATTAAAAATTAACCAAAATACATCATATTATAGGCCTATTATTTTATGTACTTAATAGAATTATGTATAGGCCTACGTTGTTTCAATTTCCAATAAACACTTTGACTAGATATTATGACGCTCGTAAATTATTTAAAAAAGTAATTTCATGATAAAAAGATGTCTGTAGAATCGATTTGAACGTCTCATCGTTAATTATGATTTACGTACCTCACGCGTGTACCTGACGCGTTACGTTGCGTTGTTTTCACGGAAAATACATTTTATACGTGACGTGATAATCACCGAGAGACACGTTTATCAAATCTATAACGCATCTATCTATATTACGTATGCATCACGTCATGAAAACAATAGAAATCAACGTTAGCGTCTCCTCGGACGTGAAAGTTAAAGGTTAGCGTCTGATAATCGAAAGACGATGATGATAAATTAGAATTAAGAAAATTGTTAAAAGTGCGGCAAGTACTAATATAGCCTGGTTTTGTAAAAGGACTCTCATATGGTTTTAAAATTTAAATTTTTCTATGCAGACAGTGATTTAATATTATCAAATATGAATATTTCTATTCACTGAGGTATTTATAGAGAATAATACTGGCTAAATAAAGGTAGCGCTTTTTAGTAAATGTCATTGCAAACAAGCAGTAGAATATTTCGACGAAATGCATCACATTACTAATCTGCTTTTAAAGACTCAAGGATTCTTTGATTATTTTTAACATTTAACGTTGACTTTTACAACTTGTTTCCGCTTTAATTAGTACTTAAAGTACGCCGGAACTAGCCAAGTTGGCGTTCCGGCCATTTCCCAAGAGGCGGAACACTCCGGTTTTGTTTCCTGCTAAAAATTATCAACTCGTGAACTTTTTATCTTTATAAAAAATATTATCAGTGACATAAAAGCTTAGTTCGGAAGCAATTATTTTATATTTTAAAGGCATAAAAGTCTCTAAAACGGAACATATTTCACGTAATAAAAATATTTTCTGCGGTGAATTTCAATTAATCTTCTTTAATAATAGATTGAATTATTTAAACAGGCCTATATTACATAAATAATTGGTCGTCTCGTAAAACTTTGATGATTGTAAATGAATGAGTTTCTTGTTACGAAAAAAATCGCATTTATCTCACTTAGTATTCATCTCGAGTTTCTGTACGTGTTACAATAACGTTGACTTTTATTACGCTGACATCTAGCGAATAGTTTTTAGAATTCAAAAACGTTACTAAATTTATTACAGAATTATTAGCTCAACACGATTGTTGAAAGAATGAGCAAATATACTGACGACCTTTTTTACTTTAGTATAACATTTTTGTAGTAATTTTATTTTCACTCGACGTTATGATTTAAATGTTTATTTTTTTCAGTTTTCGACCGGTTCGTATCACGAAACATACAAACGCGAACACAACTAAACATACAGAGACAGACACTACTATTTACTACGGCTGCGAGAAGGACTTACAACCTGTCATCAAGCGATACATGTACACGTACTTTAACGCGTACTACTGGTTACGTGTAGTATTCGTTCACGTACTACCCTGTACTACTCTCTCTGTACTTAATACTTTCCTTATTATCGCTCTGAGGTCAGCTTTCAATAGACGGAAACAGTTACTTCTGCAGAAGAAAAGAACGGAAAGCAGGAGACTTGGGGAGAGCAACGTCACGACGATGATGTTGATCGTTGTTGTCGGCATCTTTCTCGTCGTCGAACTGCCGTCTGCTCTCTTTTTCACTCTCTATATTATAGAGTTAGTATACTGCCTCATTATTTTATTATTTTACAGAAGCTAACTATATATGTTTATTCTGTATATTAAACATATATTCTATATTATATTCAAAGGTAAACATATAATGTACTTAACTTTCTTATATTAATACAATAATCAAATATATATATAATCAAATACTAACTTAAATGATCTTCTTGTGAAGAAGATAAATAAATTTATTATTGATTATTATTAATTATAATAATTGTATAATATTTAACCAATATTTAAACATTATATATTCTCATATATTGTTTGTTCATTTTTCATATCAAAATTATTTGTACGACAACAGAATCGATAAACTTTTTTAAATAACAGAAAATTAAATTATATTTATTGTGTTTATTTAATATTATTAAAAGTTCATAGAAATGTGTTTATTTTACAGAAATTGAATAATTAATACTAATGTCAGATGCTAATAAAAAGGTGTTTTATTTTACAGAAATTCCTTTGAATGTCAACTGATAGCAGCCAGTACACGATACACCGTCTCCATATTTCTAAATCTCGCCATTCTACTCAGTTATCCAATCAACTTTTTCATCTACTGCGCGATGAGCGATAAATTCAGAAAAACTTTCGCGAATATCTTTTGCGGCGCACCTAAATTATCGCTCAGAAACGGTTCCCTAGCAACGACCCTCGTGCCGATACAGTCTATCTCGCAGCCAGTTAAATCGTTCGCTAAGTTGCAAGCCCTTCCCCCCAGCGGGGATATGGAGAGACTACAGACAGAAGTTTAGCCCCGATTTATTTGAATTGATTTAAAGAATTGTTTTAATTGATCTTGTTTTAAATTATGATCAATTTCATTTCTTCAATTTTGAAAGAACTAGGCTTTGTTTAGACATTATTAATGATGTTTCACCCCCCATCATAATTTGAAACTGAAATTTCGCCTCATTAAAATGAAATAATCGTATATTTACGACACTGTGTAGATTTAATTAGAGAAATGATTTATCTGATCAAAGATTAACTGATCAAAGATCATGTAAATGATAATCTATTGTTCTCTGCTGTCTATTAATTAACTAATTAAAGGTTTATACTAATTATGCTGTACTGGCCTATTAGGCCTAATTAGTTAAGCTTTATATGCCTGTATTATAATGCAGTTTAGTTCTGGTATAGCAATTATTTGCAATGATCATTCTAGGCCTATTAGTGTCATTTAACTTCAACTCTTTTCAAATATAGAACAAAATTTGCTTATAAAACTAAAAGTAGGCGTTGGCCTAATTAATCTCTGTAAATAATTATGATTTATAAACTGTTTTGCGTTTGTTTCGTAATGCTTCATTTAGATTCAGGTGATGTTTAATATTTCTTTTCTTATAAATTAGTACGTCTAATATTCACTAACTTATAATGTCTTATAATTATTTATAAACTTCAAATATAAGAAGCAGAAGTTTAATGTTTACTCAATTTCAAGTTTTATTAAAACAAGAAAACATTACATTTTATTTTATAGTAATATTTAATAAAGATAATAGTACAATATTTACATTTAACAATAGGCTTCTGTCAGACAACTGCTTCTGTACCGCGAATCTATCCAACGAGTAAGCGAATTTGAGTTTTTACACACCTTTTTAAACACTCATTTGTTTATTTAAATAACAATATTGTACAAAAATGTGTCACGTCTTAAAATCTGCGAGTTGAAATCACTACTGGATATATCTTTTTGTAAAAACAAAGTTTTATCAACAACTAAATCCTGCGATAATATTGTATAAAAATCTAAATCATTTTAGTAATAATAGTAATAAGTAGTATTGGTATTCTTGAAAATCAACTTATTAGCGGCATCAATTTTTATACAAAATAAATGTCAGATTGCGTATTAACTCACGGGGGTCACGAATACGCGGGGCCCCTCAATGTGACCCAGTCGGGGCTCGTTTGTCAGCCGTGGAACTCTAGCGTGCCCCATTATAACTACTTCGTTGATTCTGATCAGTTCCCCGAGGGTAGTGCAAGGGCTGCAGGTACAGTCATCGATTGCTAGCTCTATTAGCTTTTTGCAAACAGATTCTTTTAACTTTAATATCTTTTAATATTAATATGTTTTTGACTTTTTTTTTTATAGTTTGGTAGTTTTTCTTGTTTATGGTTTAGTTTATTAAATAGATTGATTGGTATATTTTTACAGTTCTTTTGATTTAGAGAGATTTGAAAGCAATTGATTGATTTAGTGATTGATTGATTGTTTGGTTGATTGGTTCGTTGATAATTTTACTGAAGATGTTATTGATTCATTGATCTATTGAATAGTTGATCGAGTGTTTAGTAAGCTTAATTAACTAATTAATTATAGATTTATTTCTAATTGACTTATTTACTAACTTATTAACTAACTTATTTATTAACTTATTTACTGACGAACTGATTGATTTACTGATTGATTTAAAATGTGATTAATTGATTAATTCATCGATTGATTGCAATAGTCTTTTCTTAGTCTTTTATTTAAATTACAGCGACATTTAATTTTTTTTCAGGAAATAAATGTCGGAACCCTTTATCAGACTATAGTGATGGTATTTGGTGTTATACAATGAATACAGGAGTTAGATGGGAGAGATGCAATGTATCTTTCTGTGGTAAAGATTATTCTATTCGACACCTTTTTATTTCGTTTATTTCTAGTATATGTACTCGCTCATACTTGTTAGATGCACTCAGTCGTCCCTATATTTTATATACACAGTATAAGATTTGAACATTACAGCTATTTCAACTTAATATTAATTTTATTCGGACTTTTAACTATAATAGAAAATAAAACTAAAGGTTTTATCTAAAATTAAATTATATATTATATATAATTTAATCTTGTTTCAGAATGCAAAGAATCGACCGACCTACTAGGCTCCCGCTACCTGGGTCGCCTATCGACCACCCTCAGCGGCCGTACCTGTCAGCGCTGGTCGACACGCTCCCCCCACACTCACTCCCTCGGTCTCGCTCGCTTCTTCCCCGACTACTCGGTCTCTGACGCGTCCAACTACTGCAGGAACCCGAACAGGACCCAGCCGGGGGGCCCCTGGTGCTATACGACGGACTGGAGGGTCACTTGGGAGTACTGCAGTGTCCCCTTATGTAGTCAGTGTTTTTGTTTCTAAATAGTTACTTTTAGAAATGATTGAAAGATTTTTAATACTAAATGGTTTGATGATTGTAACTTTATAAGTTATAGTTATGTGAAAATTGAATGTCGTTTAATATATAAAATAGACTGATATTAATTTAATAATATAACGTATAATATAATAATGTAACTAATAATAATATAACTTTAGTAATAACTTGACTAATGTAACTTGTAATAAATTAACCCCCATAATGTCGCATATATATTTATTCAACTCATTAATTACATTTAATTGGTTAACCTGATTTCTAACCCTAACAAGTGAACACACTCTTAAATAACATTTTACTTGATTGACAAGCGTTACTGGGCTAGAGGGGCGGGTCTTATTCAAAAATGCAAATTATATTCAGTTATTTGCCATATATCAGATTTCACAACTGAAACAATCCCTACAACGGTTGAGGCTACTAGAACTACAGAAGCTACAACAATTGAGACAACTACAAAAGTTGCTGTTAAAACTACAACTACATTAAAAACTACTCTAGCGACTAAATCATCAACTACAACTACAAGCGTTTCTACAAATCCTACAGAAATATCCACTTCACTGCATACATCTACTCAACCAAGTAAGCTAAATTTTAAATTATAATAATATCATTTGTTAAAATTAATTCATACAATTGATAATTTATACAAAGTATCTGAACAAAGTAAGTAAGTAAGTAAGCAAGTAAGTAGCAAAGAATGACTAGTGCACCGGATCAATTAAACGCAGCTACAGTTAAATAATATGTAGAAAATAACATCCTTATTCATAACCCTAAATCCTAACATTATTTTTAAAATGTAATTTTTAGCTTCTGATGAAACACAATCTGATCCTCACTTGCTCGCTAAGATCCTAGGCCCCATAGCTGGCGTCATCATCATTATCATCATCATAATCATCATCATCATAATCATCATCCATAGACGTTTAGGTCTCCCACCCCTCCCCACCACCCTCCCACCCCTCAGTACCTGGGACAGGCTCCGTGATTGGTCGCAGAGGGAAAAACCCAACCCGGGGAAACCCGACCCGGAAATACCGGCGGGGAGAAAAGACTCTAAGCCTGGATTTGATAATCCGAGCTATGACGTCACGAATAGACAAGGCAGTGACGTCACGAAGGGTGTGGCTATAGGGGGGGATGGGTCTGTCAGTTACGCGTCAGGTAGTCATGGTGATGCTAGATAGATTGTCTAGATATGATTCGTTGATTGAATGGATATTAATTTTGTTCAAAGAGCAAGTGAGGAGATTAATTTAAAGTACAGAAATGAAAGTAGTAGTTCGTGAATAGTTTGTGTGTATAGTTTGCACTGAATACTGTTTTAAAATTATTAAATGTAGTTATTAATAGTCATTAAATTTGATCAATTTTACAAACTAACTTTCTATTTTATTTCTTTGTTTACTCAAAGTTAAATGTTGGTTCAAAACACACAGAGAGTACATGATGGGAAAACAGACGATGTTTTGTTATAGTCAACATCAGAAGTTAAATAAGGGTGTCGCATTTATTAAATTATAACATTTGTTGAAAGAAAACAAATGACAATATAATCAACTAAGAATATAATCAATATAATCAATAATGCATCAGAAGTCCCTATACCTTTATATGCATAAGTGTATTTATACCTTTATAAATACATTTATGACAAATTTTAATAAGGATAATTTTTTTAACTTAACCTTCCACCCACAGTAATAAATCACACTAAAAAACTGTTAGATCCAATAATATATATACAATAGTAATAAACAATGACAGAAATAACAATAGCACAGCAGAAAATAAACAGAAAATAAACAATATCACAACCATAAACAAACAATAACAGTATAAAGAATTAAATAATAACGAGAGACAGTAAAGCGCAATTACATAAAATTATAAAAATCAAACTTCAAATTGAGTAAATAAATGAATTAGGAAAATGCAAATCATGTACAATAGACACATTTTTTTCCCTCATCTCCTCGTCATTAATCTCCACCCCAGGCGACCCTTCCGTTGATGAATACAGTTCCTCCCCGTCCGACCCCTGCTGCCCCGGGGGGGCGAGGAGGACGTCCAGGGGGCCTAGGGCCGCGCGACGGTCCCTCGATCGGGCGATGATTTCCTCAAAAGTTCCTGATTTGAAAAGTTGAATGATTTCTTTTTGTCTAAGGTTTTCCTCAGTCTGAAATATGTTTTAATTGATTAATTAATTAATTGATGAATTAATTCGTTAGAGAATAATTAATTAGAAATTCATTTAGCTTGTTAATTGAGTACATTAATTAATTAAGCTTGCTGATTATAGCTTTAAGAAAAAATTACATTTCAAATTTGAAGAGTAAAGTGCAGAAATAAATCAAACATTATATCACACATGAGATTTTAATCACAAGGTATTAAAGATGTATATACTGTATATACTGTATATGATGCATTTTAAAAACAAAATAAGAAATAAATATTTTATGATATAAATCTTAAACTGATGACAATGATGATAATAATTCTTAGTATATAATGTTGATAATAAAATTCAAGCTGGGACCTTAATAACGGGATCAGAAGTCAGTGTTCGTTTCATGACATCAAAACTCATCTCATCAGCATTATGTCTCATGACACTGGGCGTAGATGTGACACTTTCTGTCACGATCAGTGACCCTATGTCACTGTTTTTACGACTCAGGTCAAAGTTCAAAGAGGGGCGAGCGATAAAAGGCTGAGTTAAGCGAGAACTGTTGCCATGGTTTTTGCCTAAAGCTCTTTCTATAACCTAAATTTTAAGTTTAACTTTTGTTTAGCATTTTATTGCTAAAGGGTGCAGCAAGGAGAGTAAGACTTGAGACTTTGAAATATAATTATTAAGAATGAATTAAATGAAGCTTGCTTTATATTACATTTCAAATATTAAAGAGTGCAGAAAGCATGTGATTTAATTCAAGGCCATAAAGATGTACAATGCATTATATAAATGTTATGATAAAAGAGTATTTAATTAAAGAGTGCAGCAAGTAAATTAAATTGCATACAATCTTTGATAACATACCTCTACATTAAAAAGCCATGCTTCTTTAATAACATCAGTTTTAGGATAGACGCTTGAAGCATTGCTTTTAGCAAAAGCAACTTCAGGCAGCAAGTAGACAGCAGATGTCTGTCTAGATTTAATGACAGCACTTATGTGTTTGGACAGCTCAGAGATGGACAGCAACTGACAGACTAGGTTTAAATAGGCAGCTACCACAGCGTGCATTGCGCAGCTGAAATTGAAAAATATTTAAAATGGTTTGCATTGAATTAATCATAAATTGATGGTTAATGGAGGTAAACCTTAGTAGGTGTAATTGAAATATATTGGTTTACACTGAATTTAAAGATAAATTGAGAGTTATTTAAAGGTGTTAAATTTTTAATTAAAATATTTTAGTTATTCACTTTATCTATAACGCAGAATTGCAAAATACTAGTCTTATTTACAGACTAAATAATAAGTAAAAATTGCAAGTTATACAATATTTAAATGTAACACCAGGATTTAAACCTGTTGTTTTTGATAAATATACAGATTTAACTGAAAAAATTACAGTTTAATAAGTATTGTTCACTTTTTTCTTACCCCCCCCCCCCCCATTCAAACTTTAAGATTAAAGTCCACCTAGTACCTGTGAGTGATTGGCTGTCTACTGGTAGTAGCCAATGATTGGATGGCTAGAGCCAGCCGCAGCTCGTCCAATAGGAAATCGTCGTCTCCTGCGGATTCTAACTCTAAACTTAGCAGAGCCATTGTTTTTAATAACTCTTCGTAATTATCCAACTATTAAATCAAACATGATGATAGTGATGATAATGATGATGATAATGAGATGATTATAACAATCGTAATAGTAATAGTAATAATCATAAATAATAGAAATAATAATCATAAGATGATTAATAATTTCATTATAATAATATAAACAATATAATAATATATAATATATATAA
>JAQIXG010005213.1:0-11756 GCA_034700105.1 Oconnorella tubifera | reverse complement strand
ATGGTTAGGGTTAATAAAAGAGTAGGTTATATATGGTTAGGGTTAATAAAAGAGTAGGTTATATATGGTTAGGGTTAATAAAAGAGTAGGTTATATATGGTTAGGGTTATACTATGGTTAGGGTTAATAAAAGAGTAGGTTATATATGGTCAGGGTTATACTAGGCTTAGGATTAATCGAAGGGTTATATAATAGGGTTAGGGTTAGAGCAAGTAATTTGAAATATTATAAGAATATGCAGGATAAATAGATAGACAGATATGAATAGATAGGTTGTGACAGAGAGAGATAGACAGACAGATACAGATAGAGAGAGATAGAAAAAGATAGACGGAAGAGATAGACAAAGATAGACAGACAGAGATATACAGATATAAAGAGCTACAGAGATAATTATAGAATTATAAAATATATATATATATATATTTTTTTTAATTTTTTTAAAATTAATCTCAATTAAAAATCCTACCACTGTTTCATTCTTGAATTTACCTAAAAAACAAAAAAAAACATCTGATTAAATCATAAAACAGAGCGTTATTATTATCAGTCATAGTCACTGATTAATTACAATAATTAACTATCTAATTGATTTATTGAGTGACCGATTGATTGATTGATTGATGGGCTGATGGATTAAACAACTGATTTGTTGAACAATTGATTGACTGATTAATTGCCTGATTGATTGACTGATTGATCAACCAATTAATTGACTGACTGATTCAACAATTGATGGGCTGATTGATTGACCGATTGATTGGTTGATTGACTGATTGATTTAACAATTTATGGCCTGATCGATTGACTGGTTGATTGACTGACTGATTGAACGTACACAGTATTTCATTGCATCCTTTACTAAGCAGATCGAGATCAAAAGAAGTCAGAATGAGTTCAACATCCAGCAAGGCTTCCAGCTGGTGCCCTGCATCCAAGAACATCAGTCTGGAACAAGATGGGTCTGCCTCTGTCTGTGCATGGTTGTACAGTCTGTCTATTACATCTAGACAGACAGACAGACAGTGTGAGAGAGACAGAGAAACAGGGAGAGAGAGACAGTGAGAGAAAAACATACGGGTGAGACAGAAAGTGTGAGAGACAGACAGATAGTGTGAGAGACAGACAGACAGAGAGTATGAGAGACAGATAGAGAGTGAGAGAGAGGCAGACAGATAGAGTGTGAGAAAGTATGATACAGTGAGTGTGAGAAAGACAGACAGTGTGACAATCACTCAAAACTTTACCAAACTCTAACCTCTTTGAACTTCTGCGACCTTTTCCCTCACCTCCTCCCCCCTCTCACTCCCTGCTAGCACCACCACCTCCCCCTGCTTCTTAATCAGCCTCTCCCTCAGTTCTCTCACGGGGGAAGGCACCCTCCCACCTCCCCCGCCTTCCCTTCTACCCTCTGAGGTGAGGGGAGTAACCGTCAGGACACCCCTGGGGGGAGCATACTTCCCCTCAGCTCCCTCCCAGTCCACGCCGTTATTGTAGTGGCCCCCCCCTTGTTGACAGAACTGGTGCTCCACATTTTGTCGACTGAAAGAAGAGTTGAATTCAGGGGTGCGGGGTTGCTCCATTTTAACAAATTCTGGAGTAAAACTAGTTTGCTGCTCCAGCTGCTGGAAATGCTGGCCTACCAGCTGCTGGCCCAGCTGCTGCTGACCTACCATCTGCTGGCCTACCAACTGCTGGCTTATCAGCTGTTGGCCTAACTGCTGCTGGCCTAACTGCTGCTGGCCTACTATCTGCTGCTGGCCCACTATCTGCTGCTGGCCTACTAGCTGCTGCTGGTCTATCCTCTGCTGTAACATTTCCAGCTGCTCAGCTGAAAAAACAATTTTAGCATTCTCACGACCCCCCTGCCACGACCCCACACCCCCCTCCAACCTCGGCAAGACCTTTGAGGGGGAGCCCTGGATCTCTGGGTGGTAGAACCTGATGACTTGGGAGGTGGGGTACATAGGTTCAGGAGCCGTTGACCCCGAGTGGAGGACGTGAACCAGGGAGGGGGCGACAGACGCATCGCTGGGCTGCTGCTGTTTTTGTGTGTTCTGTAGCTTAAAAAGACAAAAGTTGAAATTTATAAAATATAGATTTATAAGTTGAATAAATCCAAACTCATTTAATGTTATTTAGTCGTCAGTTCGTAATTCATTTCGGCAGATTTTAAGCCGCTTAAGTCTGCTTAATTGTATTCAGGGTTGATTTGTCTGGTAATGAATTCAGTGTTGATTTGTCAGCTAACTAAGTTTAAAAACTGATTTAGATTATAAAATAGAAAATGCTACAAAATAATAACAAAATAAAAATAACAAAATGAAAGATTGCAAAATTACCTGGTCCCTGTATTTACTTCGTAAAAATTCAAACATTGGACGTAGCTCCCCCTTGCCGGGCTTTTTAACTGAACGAAAAAAACAATAAATTAATTTATTTTTGAAATTTAATTAAAAAAATTAGAAAAATTATTTATGCTTAATTTAAATTTAAAGTTTGAAAGTAAAAACTAAATACTGAAATCACATGATCAAATATAAATTATTTAATAATTATTGATAAATATTATTGATTAAAAACAGAATCCATGAAATACAACAATAATAATACACCAGTGAGGAAACTAATACTAATACTGTGCAGTGCTATAAATAGTACAAAAATTTGATAGCTGATTAGAGTTACTATAAATAAAGCTAATTCCTTTAATAAATAAATAAATAAAATAAAAATATCCCACCTTCCTTGTTTGCATTGTTGGGATCCTTAAGAGGGATATCCTCAGGCCAATCATCCGGTCTAACATCCCATAAGTGTTTAACTAAAAACATCCCATAAATGTTTAACTAAAAACATCCCACAAGTGTTTAACTAAAGTGTATCCCGTAAGTGTTTAACTAAAAACATTTAAGATAAGATTTATATTGACATCATCAATAATTCACTAACATAAAACTCATTAGAGAAGTGGTTAGAACACGGACGTGACAGGTACAGGTTCGAATCTCAGATAGCTCTAACTTGCTGTACCCTTCAGTAAGACGCTTAAATTGACAGCTAAGTCTGAGACATCTTTATAATACAATAATCCATGACGCTGAACTTAACTTTAACTTTAATTTTTCTCTAAACACATAACACTATGTCTAATAATAATAAACAGACAATACAATACAGAGTACTCAATAAAAAGAAAAAAAAGAAAGCTATAAAAACTAACATTTTTTCTTTCCCAGCGTAGTCTCATCTACTTTATAACACAGCACTCTCAGCTTTGGTATAACTTTCCTCAAAGTCTTCACAGGTATGCGTTGTACGTCCATCTGAAGGGCTTGCTCAAAATCAACCTCCTCCTCAACTACTCAAATAAATACTAAAGGGTGCAGCAAGTAGATGATAATCCTTAGTTAGAGTAAATCATCTTATTGAATTGTAATCTTTGTTATTGACGTACCCTTCACCCAAGCCAATTTACTATTTTGATCTTAATTGCTATCGTATGCTTTTAACTCAATGATTTAATAACCAAACAACAGCTTCATTCGTAACCTAACCCTAATCCTAACCCCAAAATTAATAACAAACTTCACAGTATACAAGATATTTTGGCAGGAAGTAGAAATCAATAAATGAAAGTTAAATCTTAAAATTGTCAAGGCTCGTTAGAGAAGTGGCTAGAGCACTGGATTTGAAATCAATAGGTCCATATTCAAATCCCGGATAGCTCATTATTTCTCAAACTCGTTGCACCCTTTAGTAAGGCGCTTAAATTAACAGCTACGTCTTTGATATCGTTCATGTAATATGGTAATGCAGACATTAAATGTAAATTAATCAGTAAAAACTAACGTTCATCTTTCTTAGTTTTCTCTTTCTTAATCTTTTTGTTTCCCTTGCCTGGGGAGGAATGATATTTAGTCGCATAGGAAGACTGCATGGGTGAACCAGTGGTTGACGCTGTGTGTATAAAATATACGAGAATATACGATGTTTAGGTATAAATGCAAATATACAATGTTTAGATAAACGCAAATAAACAATGTTTAGATCATCGCAAATATACAATGTTTAGATAAACGCAAATAAACAATGTTTAAATAAACGCAAATAAACAATGTTTAGATAAACGCAAATATACAATGTTTAGATAAACGCAAATATACAATGTTTAAATAAATGCAAATATACAATGTTTAGATAAATGCAAATATACAATGTTTAGATAAACGCAAATATACAATGTTTAGATAAACGCAAATAAATAAAATCAATAAATAACAAACACTGTGACCAAGCGATTATAACTGATAACTCAGAATCACAAGCTCCCAGATTCAAGTCCAGGTGTCAGAAAGCAATACCGTTTAATAACCCGCCGTATTATTACCTTGCTGCACCCTTTAGTAAAACGTTTAATTAATCCAAGAACTAACAAACAACCCTAAAGTTATTCTTTGCCTTAATGTTAAATAAGGTAATACAAAATATGAACCAGGACTGTCCATGCCAATCTCTGTAGCATAGTACTGTAGCGTGTAGTTTTGATCATTCGGTGAGTTCTCATAGTTATCATCAACGGATGCAGGCCCCTGCCAGTCAGAGGGGGAATCATCATCCTCATCATCCCCATACAGGCCCCGCGGGTCAACTGTCGAATTCTAAATTTTTAAATAAAAATATACAAATTGTCAAAAAAAATGAAGAAATAAAACTTAATAAAAATTGCATCTTTATAATAAAAACAATGATTATGGGAAGAAACAGTATAATTACACATATAAGTAACAGGACAACAGCAAGATAAATAGCAGGACAAGCAGCCAGCTAAGTAGCAGAACAACAAGCAAGATTAATAGCGGGACAACCAGAAAGATA
The DNA here is from genome assembly GCA_034700105.1 of Oconnorella tubifera. Taxonomy (NCBI): domain Eukaryota; kingdom Metazoa; phylum Annelida; class Clitellata; order Enchytraeida; family Enchytraeidae; genus Oconnorella; species Oconnorella tubifera. The sequence continues at coordinate 6,878 of JAQIXG010005213.1, read as the reverse complement.
AGTAGCAGGACAACCAGCAGTATAAGTAACATGACAAGCAGCAAAATAAGTAACAGGACAACCAGCAAGAAAAGCAACAGGACAAGCAACATACCACAGAATGCACACCCAACTCCCCCTCCTTCTCTTCCTCCTCCTCCATGGCTTCGTACTGTACCCCCCCAACCCCCTCAAGGTCTTTCCTCTGGAAGGACCCCCCGTCCCTCCCATCAGGCTGCAGGGAATCAGGAGTGGTGCTGCTGGGTACTGCTATCCTTGGAGCACCTTCTCTGAAGGGGTATATGCTCCCCTCCATGGTGAGACAAGTTTTTGTGCACAATTAGTGCAAAACTGCGATCTGGGTTTTAATGTCAACTGGCTTGGCGTATGTTTAGATTGAAGCTGAAGAAAAAAGATACAAAAATAATAATATAAAGAATACTTTCAAAACTTTTGCTGACAATTTGTAATGCTAGTGTGATAATTGAACACATTTTTTTAATTTTTTAACATTAAAAGTTTGAATTATATTTCTAATTGACAGGCCTGAGTATCAATATTTATTTAAAACATTTAAAATCATAATTAGCTAATAATTATATATTTCATTGTTTTATAAATAACTGGATCATTTGTTATATGAAAATCTAAAGCAATTTTGATATAATTTGACTATTTTATTATAACACCAAATTTTTGATAAAGTAAAACAATTGAATTTTGTAATAAATCGATTAATAATTTTAATAAAAATGATTAGATTATTTAATTAAATAACTAACTGTCAATGCTTGATTACAATTTTTCACGCCATAAAACTACTTACATCCGTGTAACAGATAGAATTTCGATAAAAAACGTAATTTAGTTCATTTTTCATGCGTTCATAACGTATCAAACATTACTAATTAACCTTAAATCTAACCCTAAACCAACCAATCACAGAGAATATATAATATCACGTGATTGCATTCCCCTTCTACCTAATTTAATTAATCTAAAAGAAAAAATTTAATTCTGCCGAATTTTCGTATCAATATTTTGTAACAATCGAAACAAATCATAAAAAGCATCTTAAACCCTTCGAAAGTTAAAAAAAATTAGGCAAAATTAAGTGAAAAATAAAAATAAATAAATAAAAAACAAAAAAATAAAAATATTACGTAAAACCATCGGCCATGTTGTTGTGCGAAATAAAAAAATTTATTCGGGATTTTCCCAGCGTCATGGAATTCCCAGTGAGTAATGTATGACGCGAGAGAAAAATTTCAAATTATTTCTATTTTTAGATGCTTGCAAATCCATTCAGGCTTGTCAGGAATTTTTTCAACTTACAATACATTTTTGCAGCATTTTAAGGTGTTTTTTTTATTAAAAGGCCTAAGTAAAAAATGAGTGGTATTTTTTTATAATTTTAAATGTGTAATGTTTATTTTTAGGTATATACCTAAAATTTGATTATGCGAACACTTGACTTAGAATATTTGGCATATTTTAGATTAGTCCCCCCCACCCCTCCTATTGTTTCGGCGTTAATATAACCCTGAAACAATAGGTTAATATAATATAAAAATCAACTCACTACAAGCTTATAGTTCATTTATTTGTGATTACATGTAGGATATTCGTGGCTATTTAAAATTTTGAAAGGTCACAATACAAAAAATGACACAAAACGTGAAATATTTAAATAGCCCCCCCCCCCCCAGGACTAATAACTTACAAAAATGATACTTATACAAAAATTTGCAAACTAAAATACAAAAGATAAAGATAAGCTGTTGAAGATAAAAGTTTTAATAGCAAACTTAAATTATAGTAAGCGAAATATGTTGCGAATGTAATCGGCAAAAATCGACTCGTTCGATGCAAGATTTGACGATCTAAATTCAAATTTTAATCGAGATAACATTAAATATATCTGGCTTTTTTCATCTGTGTACAGGAATATTATTTTTCATAATAGTGTATGGGAAAAGCTGCTAAAACTGTTTGTTGGGAATGTCACATCAGCACAAACTGGACTATTGAAGGACTTAGCAACCTAAACCTAGGTTTGGCTTTCAATATACTTCTTTAGGTATGCTAAAAATCTCTGAAACTGATTGATCTTTTTAGAAATGCCTTATTTGTTGCATGAACAGCTTCTCATCTTCAATTAAACATTTTGATTAATGTATACATTTGATTTTGAACGATTGAGAGATCTCTGATCCTTTCTTTATTCCAAGATTATTTCAAAGCATATGAACACGTAATTCTGTTTTAAATTATATTAATTATTATTTATTATTATTAATTATAACAAAAGTCAAAACAGAATTATATAGATATATTAGCAACCTATATTTTAAACAATCAAATAGCTACTGAAACTATATACAATAACATAGCAAAGTGATTTGCATATATTATACATAAATACTAGGGCACTATATATAATCTGTATCATACTACATCGTGTATATCTTATTAAATACATAACAGACTTTCAGAATTAGAATTATACTTTATACGCATTCTTGATTCACTTTAAAATAACACATTTATTTTTCATCCTAAAATGTAACAGTATGATAACAAAAATTAAACTTGAACATTTTTAAAACTTTGTAATAGCTGTAATATATAACATGTAGCGTGTTAATACGCTACATATTAAAAAAATTGAAACGCAGTCGTGTATTAATCTACAGTATCTAAGTTCACGTTAATATTTTCTTAAAAACCAATTCTCACACACGATTCATGCAAACGAAAACAAGCTAGAGACAGCATCGAAATAACCGCATTGTAGGATTATCGTATTAATTATAAAATTCGTTATTTAGACGATAAAAATACGAGAAACCATTCTTTTAAAATTGATGAAAAGCAAAATTCAGGAAGCTTCTTTAATAATTCACTATTATGCTTTATAAAGAGAACTAGATATTTTGAGACATGGAAAAAAATGCAGTTTTTTTCGGCGTAAGCTTTACCTAAGACGAACTAATTGCACACAAATTCACACATATGTACTAATACAAATAAACATACAAGCATGCATACACGTAACTCGCTAGAGATCAAACTTGCATTATACTCGAGCAAAAATCTAATCTACCGCTAAAAAAACTTTTTCATAGAATTGCACCGTGATTGCACAATCGAATTTGCCACTGAATTGTTGAAATAATAGAAATCTAATTATAGAATTTAAACTCAAATTAATTACTTAAAACGTTAGCTTTTTTTGACATTGCACTTTATAACTAACACACAAAATTAAAACTATTTTATTTTCAAATTTAAACTATTTTACATTCGAATACAAAAACTAAAACTTTTTCTAGCTAAAACCTCCAATATTTTGCTTTAAAATTACATTTTAAAAGCAAAAAGCTCATTGGTAAATTGCGTTTTTCTTAATTACGTAAACAGCGATAAAATAAGCATCATATTATGACGCAATAAAATCAAAGATCTGCGTATGTCACGCAGCGAAATATGAAAGATTATTACCGACTATGACATCGCGCTTAATGACTAGGATCCAGTCATTAGAGTTAACCGACTAGAATCAAAAACATTAAAACGATGTCGTTACAAAAAACGGATTTGATTTAAGTTGTAAAAAATGACGTTCAAATGATTCTAGGATATTTCGTCAAAGGACGATTCGTCAACGGCCTGTTCGTCAAAGATTGTTCTTATAACGGATGATTCTTATAACCCCTAACCCTAGCTATAACTATAACCCTAAATCTAACCCTAAACCTAACCCTAAGGAATAGTCCTTGATGAACAGTCCATTGATGAATCATCTTTTGACGAAACGTCCGCACACCATTAAAATAACACAGTAATTTAATTTGATACTTTATTAAACAAGGGTAGTTAAAATAAGCGTGCAAATCTGTGAAACTACATGTGATTATAATTATATTAAATGTACTTTCAATAATGTAACTTATAATATAATTAAGAATAGACACAAATTAATTTAGTAAAAAATGGCAATAATTACTAATATAATTATCGAAACACGATTGACAAATTATTTAGAAGTAAATTGTTTAAATTACTGTTTGTAAATAAACATAAACGAAATAGCCATCGAATGAAATAAACGCTTTAATAAAGGATGAAGCGAGTCAGCGAATAATACAAGTAATTGCACGACTCAAATCCAAGACCTTTTGATTCCGAGTCTGACATACTAACCACTTCACCAGAAATTTAAACTTATATTTATCGTGAAAAAAATACTAATCGATGAAAGAAATCTAGATTATAATAATGACGAGTAAATGAAAAATAAATAAAATTGCTATTAAATTATAATATTATAATAATAATGTAAATAGTATTAAAATAAGCAAAACTAATAATATTATAATAACAAAACTAATAATATAATAATAATAACAATAATAACCACTTTTATATAATAATAAGATTAATAATAATATAAAAACGAGCATACGAATGACTCGTCAAAATATTGCCGCATTTGAATTAATTCGATATTCAAAGCAAAAGATAACAACAGAAAAAACTCAAATAAATATTCAATACTGATGACAAATTCAACGCAATTAAATTCATTCTCAAATCAACTCAAAAACGCGCCGTTTGCACAAAAACGAATTCGTAAACGGCACACAAAATAAACGCGCTACGTTTATGTTTATAACAAACAAGCGATAAACGATAGAGCTACGAATCGTGAATAAACGCTGTTTATTTTATTTACACTGCAGACTATGATATGAGTGAAAACAGTAATATACTATTATGAAACGCAACGATTGAAACGCAATAAATAGACTTTATATCTCGCTAAAAAAGGTGTTTTTTTACTGCTAAAGTGAATTAACCTTCGAGTAACAAAGCTAAATTAGTCAAAGCTAATTTACCGCGTACATTCAATCGTAGTATTCAAGTAGAGCAAAAAATATAATTACGAAAATGAATAAAAACGAAGAGTTACTTTAAAAACGAAATTATTTGAATTTTTAAAGAATAATATTCATTTGAAGCTGGTTTTTAATTTTTCAAAATATTAGGAAGATAACATTAACAGTTTTCTTACTAATTTGATTCAAATTCGTCTAGCGGCGCAATAATTAAAAGCCATAATAAAGTAAAAAACAAGATGGTTATATCGAAGATAATTTCGTTTTAAGTTCAAAATTAAAAACTGCACAACTAAATAATACAATATACGCACACTTTCTAACTAATCACGCAATATACAAACTGTCAGCTATACAGGCCATGATTAAATAAGTTAAAATATGATCGCACGATCCGATTGAATAGGCGTTTAAACCAACGATTTCGATTGGTTCGTGTGATTTAAATCGCGTTAGATACAGCAAAGACGTGGTTAAAACCTGCGACTTTAACCAGAGATTGAGAAAAAGCTAATGAGGGAGAGAGAGAGAGTTAGACAGAGAGAGAGAGAGAGAGAGAGAAAGAGAGAGGGAAAGAAAGACAGAAACAGAAAAACAAAAAGAAGAAGAGCAGAAAAAGAGAGAGAGGACAGAAAGAGAGTGAGAAAGAGAGAGGGAGACAGAGAGTGAGATTACAGAAAGAGAAAGAAAGAAAACGAAAGAGAAAGAGAGGGAGAGATATACAGACAGACAGATACTTTAAGAGAGACAAAGACAAAGACAAGTACTCAATTGATAATTGCAACTGAATCATCAACCGACGTTAAAACTTTACGTTTTAATCATCAACGTAGTTTTCCTTGTAACTTCTAGCGTATCAAGTTTCTTCCATAATTCTTCTCTCTCTTTCTCTTTCTTTTTCTCTCTGTACAAATAGCAAGAAAGAAATTCCAAATGAGGAAAATCAACCCCCCCAATGCGCCCACTTTGAAAAAATTATCGCAATTTCGAGATAAATATAGACATAAGATTCTAAAAATAGAAATAGAATTCTAAAAATAGAATGAAATACTAAAAATAGAAATAAGATTCTAAAATGGAAATTCTAAAAATAGAACTGCAATTCTAAAAATAGATATAAAATTCTAAAAATAGAAATAAAAATCCAAAAAGAGCATCTCCATAACCTACTTACAATTTCTTAAACAAAAAACAGATTCTATAAATAGCATCATCATAATCTACTTACATTTTCTACTACAAAAATGCGATTCTATTTACAGAATCACCGTAATCTACTCACTTTTGTCTCTCCGCTTTATAATTAGACGTCAACTCGTCAAACAGTTTACTGTTTATCTCCATAAACGTCTTAAGGACGTTATAAACAAGCGCGATGATCGTCTGGTTCCAGTGTTCCTTAGAAATACGATAAAGAGCAGGGAACATGATCGTTAGAACGACTTGCGAGTTTTCTTCTATTAAACTCATTATGTATTCGTTGTTCCAATAATACAATGCGCGCTCCGCCACCTGGTGAATGAAAAAGAATCTTTTTGTTTCGTATTTTAAATAAAAGAGAGACAGTCGATAAGTCAGTTAAAGAATCAGTCAATTAGTTAAACAGTCAGTCAGTTAAACGATGAGTCAATTAGTTAAACAGTCAGTCAGTCAGTTAAACGATGAGTCAATTAGTTAAACAGTCAGTCAGTCAGTTAAACGATGAGTCAATTAGCTAAACAGTCAGTCAGTTAAACGATGAGTCAATTAGCTAAACAGTCAGTCAGGCAGTTAAACGATGAGTCAATTAGTTAAACAGTCAGTCAGTTAAACGATGAGTCAATTAGTTAAACAGTCAGTCAGTTAAATGATCAGTCAATTAACTAATCAGTCAGTCAGTTAAACGATGAGTCAATTAGTTAAACAGTCAGTCAGTTAAACAATGAGTCAATTAGTTAAACAGTCAGTCAGTTAAACGATGAGTCAATTAGTTAAACAGTCAGTCAGTTAAATGATCAG
>JAQIXG010005212.1:0-11756 GCA_034700105.1 Oconnorella tubifera | reverse complement strand
GTTTTGATCTTGATCTAAGTTTTTTATGTCTCAGTCTTCGTTTCGGAGCACCTGGTCTTGGTCTCGGTCTTGGTCTCAAACCATCAGGTCTCGGTCTTGGTTTTGGTCTCGAACCATCAGGTCTCGATCTTGGTCTCGAACCATCAGGTCTCGATCTTGGTCTCGAACCATCAGGTCTTGGGTCTCGAACCATCAGGTCTTGGTCTCGTCTTGGTCTCGACAAAAAAGGTCTCGTTAACATCACTGGTAATATTACTTATCTCACTCGATTGCTTAATTGTTACTTCCTAATGCAACTTCTTGTGATCCAATCATTCCAATGTAGATATATTTACCATCGTTAAACATGAAGTAGTTATTTTAAATCTGATTATCATGACATCACTTTGCCATTAATTTGTCAAGTTGTTTAAAACTTAGTGAAATTTTAATTACTTTGAAAAATTTCAGGACGTTGAATATTAATTTGGAAAATCCTTTTAGCAATGCAAGGTTAACATGCTGGGACATTGTGTGGTTTAGTGCTTCCTCTACGTATTTTTTGGGGATTATGAACCCAATTAAACACATTAAATACTATATTAACGATTATCATTCTGGGAAATTCAGATGGGTGAATTATGTGTCCATGGAATAGATGGTAGTTGAGGCCCGAGGTATCAGTCCCAATTAGTGACCCAGTGTTCACGTGTAGCAGATAACTTATGTCAAGCTATTTAAATGACGTTTTTCGGCCCTCTCTTTAAATAATTGAAGCAAGCGCCAGTGATGTATAATTAGTTTACAATATAAAAGAACTGGCTAAATTAAAGAATTTTTATTAAACTTAACCAAGTCACCAATTTTAGCTTTATAGTCTTTTGTAAGAGATTCTTAACAATACAAATATTTATAATAATAATATTTATTTGTTAATAGTTTTATGCAAATAAATATAGTTATATGCAAAAAACAATATGAGGATCAGGAAAAGTTTATTTTTGCTGTTTCTATCTGCTGGTAAGCGGCATACTTTTCTTAAAAAAATATCCAAAATTTAATTTTTACAAAGTTAAATTTTGATTTTACTTCTCATCGGATTTCTCGTAAGCTTACAATATTGGTCTCCGTGATTTAACGTTGAAAGTAGAGACTCATTTAATTACATTGCGCACCATCCTGCGAATCCATTTTGTATTAACGAATTGAAATCACTAAAGGTTGTAGCAAAGGCTGTGGCGTAGCAAGGGGTGAAAGATTTTGCGATTAAAACCCTCTTGTCAAGGCTTAAATTGACAGCTACGTCTATAGGACATCGTTGATATAATTTTAGCCTATGACGTTAAACTTAACTTATGATGAAGTGAATTTTTGTGTGTAGACAGACCGAATCAAATATAGACAAAAGTTTTCTAAAACTATACAGTACCTGAAGTATTGTTGTCGTAAATATGCTTAAAATGGTCATTAGGCTGATATAATTGGATGTAAAAACGTTATTTTGCTTTAAAGTTTAAACACTCGCCCATCCCAATAATCACTAATAATATTTAATTAAAATTTCATACAAATTACCTTGAATTTAGGTTAATTGTAAATTAGTATTTTAATTATTTATTTAAAATATATATTACGCTTATAAAACCTGTTAAATACTAATCTAATAATACTTATTACTGATGTTTTTTATTATTATATGTTTTTATTGATAGCTACACAAACGCTTATGGTTAGTACTGATGATCTACCCCCTGAAGGTTTGAGAGTTTTCATATAACCAAACACAGCCAATTATAAATTGTTAATATTAATACAACCAACGCAGAGTACATAAATACATACTCCTACTGTAACAGCAACATTGTGATTTTCGTAATAATACTGTCAAATAATCGAGAATTATGGCTTCAAGTCAACTCGCTTACTGGGTAACTCGCCTACTGGGATCTCGCCAACGGAATCTCGCCTACTGGGGATCTCATCTACTGGGAATCTCGCCTACTGAAGATTTCGTCTACTGGGAATCTCGCCTACTGGGAATCTCGCCTACTGGAAATCTCTCGCCTACTAGGGAACTCGCCTACTGGGGATCTCGCCTACTGGGAAAATTATATTATGAATTAATTTAAATTTAAGTTTTAAATAAATTTAATTTTGAATTATAATAAATAAAAATTATAATTAATATTATTAATTGTAATAAAATGTACTAATTATTTTTTTTTTTATTTTTTAATTAATTTATTTTATTTTATTATTATTTTATTTTATTAATTTAATTTTCTCTTTCCAGAATATTTTCTCTAATAGACAAAATTCAGATATGTACAGACTAGCCAGCAGGACTTATTAAATTCATATATAAACTACAAAATATACAGTGGATAAAAACTTCGATATTAAATTGGTTATACATAATTGTTTATTTCAGCTCCTGTTACATCTAATGACATTGTGATCAGCGGCATAAGTGTCATCTCTCCCGGCGTTGGCCTGGCATATGTCGGAGACTCTCTGACCTGTTCATCGACGAGTTACCCCGTCGCGGATAACATTCGGTGGGTGGATTTGATTACAGGAAATACCTACTATACGACAACGATTCAAATAACAACAGTGGGAGCTTTTAGCTATAGGTGTATTGCCTTCAATACGATTGGTGGAGTCAGTTACAATGCAAGCCGGAATATTACGGTCACGAGCCTACCCAAGCTGGGTTAGCAAAATTAATATAGATAACGTAATTTTTAGAAAATTTAGATAATTTACTGCATTGTATATTTAATTTTTATGAGAAAATACAATTTTGTAGACACTGCAGTTATATATTCCATTGGTCTGTTAATTTCATTAGATATTCATTTCTTTATTTTCGTAGTTATATGGAATGGTTGGTTTTTCTCATCGTGATCTGTTAAGGTATTCGGATCTTACCAATATTTTTCTCTAATTTTGTTAATTATTAATTCTAGTTGAATGATTTTCTTTACTTGTTATTTTTTCACAAGATGGTATTATAGCGAGCAATATTCAGATCAACGGAGTGAATTTTACGTCGCCTGGCGCGGGCATGGCTTATGTAGGCGATACAATAAATTGTACCGCTAATAGTAATCCATCGGCTGTCGACTTTCAGTGGAAGAATTTGAATACATCAGTTACGAATAATTCGTTTTCAATTCAACTAACAATTGAAGGAGTGTTAACCTATCAGTGTACCGCATCTAACGTTGTTAGTGGCATCCGTTACACTGCAAGCAGGAACATAATAATATCTGTATTTCCAAAACCTGGTTTGTAGCTTATGTAGTTATAGTATATACTTTTTATATCAAATAAATTAACAAGTTTGTATAAAATACTCGAATGCCTGTATGAAACAAGAATATTTTAGGGAATATCCAAAAAGAATATTGTTTCTGATCAATATTAAAATGAGCACTTCAATAGGACTAAATAAATAATGGTATTGTAAGTATCTGCTATAGGTTCATTGCGAAATTTATTACAGTAATTAATTAAAGTTTTTAATTCCACCTTAATATTGTTACTTCGGTTGTTTGTTGCCTGTGTCTCTTTGCTTTACGTCACGTCAGCTTAAATGTCTTCATATAATGATATGACGACAAATGTAATTTTTTATTGTTGAATCACGACACAGCAAACTCAAATAAAGACTGACAGTTCTACGAGAAATTTGTTTAAATTATAATAGAATTTCAATAAAATATATAATTTATAATATTTATTATATATTTTATATTTATATTTTATTATTGTACGCCTTTTAAAATGTACGCCGTTTGAAAACAGGATATTTGCTAATGCTTGATTTATTTGATTTTTGGATATATTTATAAATTTTGATATTTTATTCAAGACTTGCTATAGTCGTGTCATATTATGTAAAAATAGCGGCATTTAACTACTTATTAATTTTATCAATTATAATCATCGATATCAATGCTTATGACTCAATCACTAAATTAATTAGGCGCAATAGGTTAATTAAATGTTGCAATTTCTGAGATTCGAACCTTGCATTTTAGGCTCTTGTGTTCGAAACTATTTTTTTAATTCCTTGTAATACTTTGACTAAAATATGATTATTTTTTTGAAGTAACTACAACGCATAGAACTGGTGCAAATGAACTGAAACCTATTCAGGCGATCACAATGGTCATGGTGATTCTAACTTTGCTGATTCAGTGAAGATATATTCAAATTTAGACCAATTAGTTACCAGCATGAGAAGAATGTTTCGTAGACATGATGATTTTTAAACTTTGCAACTTTTGATACTTGTATAGCATCTGTAGAAAGCTGAAATTTAATTATTTAATCTTGTTTTAATTCTTTCGACAGTCTTGGGAACCAGTGGCGCTACTATCTGACCAAAGGACTCACAGCAAATTTTCAATTTTGTGGTTTAGTTTCATTTTAGCTCTATTTATTATTAGCTCCATTACGCATGCAGCATGTGGACTAATTCCTTCTGAATTTAAACACTTTACTGTGACGTTATTGTAATGATATGCTGTTATAAATGTTATTTGATGTTATTATAATAATAATCATACTAATTTATTTTTAAAGCTAAATAAATTTAAGCAATATTGGACCTACTTCTGTTCTTATTTCTACAGTAATTGTATTTTAAGTAAACTATCTTAATTTGCTTAGCGCTACTTATACAAAGCAAATCAAAATCAATATATAAATAAACTAATGTATAATAAATAAAATAATATATAAAAGTTTGAGCCTTATATTTGTTATTTAGTAAGTATTCAATGCATCCAAGTATTCATTTATGACGAATCTATCATTTGATTCTGATTGTTTTCTATTTTAAATATTATGTTTTATAAGCTTATTTACGAAAATATAATGTACAAACGAGAAGCATCAATTAAATGCTTTAATAAAAGAAGTTTTGTTTCTTTTTTTATAGTAAAAGCTATACAGGTTTCATAAATTTAAGAAATGCAATTTATTGGGTCGTCGTTTTTTAGGTTGGGGTATGGGAGAATTCCCCTCCCTAAATTTGGAAATACATTTTTGACATAAAATAATTTTTTTCAAAATCGCCTTCCCCAGGGGAAAAGGCAATTGTAAAAATTTATTACGAATTTGTCATGTCAAAATATTGTGCGCAATATATTTACAAATGGTTAAAATTAAATAATAAACTTATTTTACGTTAATAGTTGATAAAACTGTTCAATTGCGGACTAAACACAGGGAGGGGGTGGTAAATACACCGGATAAAAATATGAAATAAAACCAGTTGTAGCAGTAGTTTAAACAAGTATTGCAATTCAGATTCAGTTGACAGAAGTTAAAAATTCAAAAGTGTTTTTGGTAACTGTCACTAAAGTTTCCAGCACCGCAGGCGCATTTTCACAGTGCACCACCAAAGCAGGGTTTTGCTTCAGGAAAGAGAAAATATACGTCTGAAATTTATGCTTACAATATTATACAACCTTAAAAATTTAATATAATATAGTACATAATTATTGCGTACAAGACGCTTGAATTATTATTTTTTCAAGATGGCAAATAAATATTAAAAAATTAACCAATAAAGTAACCAAAATGGCCAAAAATCTTAGATTTATAAAACTATACGACGTGTTATAATCGCGTTCAAAAACATAATAAAATCACGAGAAAAAAACTAAAATGGTAAATTATAAGAGTATTTTAAACTGTGCGCAATGGTTGTTAACACTTACAAAGGGCAAGTGAATTCCACCAGTATAATCACATATTCCGTGAGAGCAGACTTGTTGTCCTCGAGGACATGATCTTGGCATCGAGGATCCTCGAGAATCTCTTTTCATGGTCTTGGCCTTGGCCTCGTGAGGTAGTGGTCTTGGCCTTGGCCTCAAACTCTAAGTCCATAGCCTTGGCCTTGGACTCGGACAGCTAGGTCTTGGTCTTGGTCTTGAGAAAAAGTCCTTGGCCTTGTGGTAAACGAGGCCAAGGACCAAGACCAATGAAAAAAAAATTATTTATCAAGTATGTTTCAGTATTTATGAAGATGAATAGAGCGATGGCTGGAGCAAAAATTCTTATAGGAAATTGTAGGCAAATGAATTCAAAGATTGACAGATTTTATGATAACTGAGAGATAGACTTCAGGTTTATGAATACAGCCAATTCTGATCAATTTAATATACACGTGTTTTAAAGTTGAATTGTTTATATTGTTAATTATGTATTCTGTAGATTATGTAAATCTTCTGCATTATATTATAAAAACTTTATAGACTACGGTGCATTAGGCCCCTATATGATTTATCATTCGTAAAATTGACTTTATCATAGTGTCATATACAATCAATATTAAGAACGTACTTTTTATTGCGTGAAATTATAACACAGCAGGCCTATATCGTCATAATGGGCCATTATGACAATTTTGGCCTTGGTCTTGATTAAAAATTCTTGGTCTTGGCCTTGATAAAAAGTACTTGGTCTTGGCTTTGGCCTGGAAGTTTTTTGAAAGTCTTGGCCTTGGCTTTGGCCTTGAACCCTTAGGTCTTGGCCTTGGTCTTGACTTTGACTCATAAGGTCTTGGCCTTGTTCTTGGCCTTGGTGTTAGAGTCCTTGATAACAAGCCTGCGTGAGAGTGCACGGATCTTTTCAAACTCATCGTGTTTTCATCAGTTACTACGCATTTATAAATGTAAAGTTATTAATGTATCATGAAAGTTTGACCTACTTATTAAAATTCATGACAGCACATGAAATAAAATTGATAAATAATATAGTAACACATTCAAGACAACAAAAAAAGTCTGTTATCACTGGTGAACATTTTTTCCGCACCCCTTTTTGAGAAATTTTAATGTCGTCCCAGCAAATTATTGATTCCAATTAAAATGCTCTAGTAGCTATAACATTAAATTTTACTAACACAATTATCACATTTTGTGCCTGCAATGGCGAGGGAGGGGGTGGTAAATACACCGGATAAAAACATGAAATAAAACCAGTTGTAGCAGTAGTTTAAACAAGTATTGCAATTCAGATTCCGTTGACAGAAGTTAGAAATTCAAAAGTGTTTTTGGCAACTGTCACTAAAGTAAAGAAACTTTTAAAACGTGATAAACCATCAAATCGTATTCTTGATTATTATAAAACATAAAACAATAAAAATATTCAATAGCTTTCAATTGCCTAATTAAAAAAAACAATGATCAACGGAAGCCATTAAGTCTACCTGTAGTTCAACGTAAAGTGGCTCTTTATAAAGGCGTGACATCACTCTGCCATAAATTATTAAACAATTGAATACGAGTTCAAGATGGTACATGTTCGTGGCGCCGTATTTCAACATATTCTTATTCAATTAAGACTATCCTTTCTGCAGTTGCTCACCAAGAGGTGTAGGGTCTAAAGGTACCCCCCAATGGAGGTTACGATTTTGATCAGATAAAGTTAAACTTATTTATTAGAAACTATATTTCATATTGTCATTCTGATACAAGGGTATTGTGTTTACACAGTGAAAAGGTAGGGTCTGAGGCCCCCGACATGAATAAATCCTCACAGCTCTGCATTTATTGCAAAATGTAGAGCAAACAATTTTTGATGACAGTTTTGCAAAACCCTCTTCCCCATATATAACCACTCCTGTGTGCACCATTGAGCGGGTTGTATAATAGTAACTGGATAATATGCAATGCCTAATATTCGCACAGTAATTTGACTAAAAATGGGGTTCAGAAGGAATTTATTTATAATGTTGCTATATACTGGTAAGCAGAAAAATGTTGACATTTTTGTAACAAAAATTACTTCTTACCAATATTTACTTTGTCTTTAGAAACTGCAGAATCTTACAAAAATAAGCCCATCTCACAATGTTCAGTAATCTGAGGATTGTATTCAGATGTTGCACAAATCCACAAGTTTGTAAATAATAATCATTAGTAATATAATTATTTATTAGCAACATTGACTATAATATTAAAAATAACAAACACAGCCTTATAATTCCTATCAATTTATCTGATTTGTTTATTTATTTTTATTTAATAGCTGCCATCACGGCTACAGTTAGTACTACAACACCTGAAGGTACGAAAATTACATTAATATGCACAGTGAATATCGGCTTACCCTCTAAAGGCCGGTTGGCCGACATTTTGCACGAGCTGCTCGTGAAATTTTCACGCGTCCACACGCGTGCAAGAAATTGTGTCGTTTTCTAGCACGCGTGCAAGAAAACGACACAATTTCTTGCACGCGTCTGGACGCGTGAAAACTTCACGAGGAACTCATGCAAAATGTTGGCCGATGTGAACCGGCCTTAAAACAGACTAATAAAGGCAACCGACTAATAAAAGGGAACACTGAAAAAGGCGACTGTAATGCTGAAATTATATGTAAATGTCAAATTTCAAAGAATTACATGCAGACAATTAAAGTTTAGTAGTTAAGAGAAAACCCATATAATGAAGCAATAGAAATCAGTGGCCTAGCCACTAGTATTTGGGCAGTATTTTTAGAGCACTTTCCTGTTGAATGTAAAAGCGATTTTTTGTAGTTTAAAGACGCTTTAGTCTAGTGATAAACTAACCCCCTCCCCTTGTGATGATATAATGAACAAATTTGCGGAACATGCATGTGATGATATGAAAATAGTGATAAACTATAAGAAACATTACATTACTTTGTCATTACTTATTTTTGGCAAGGAAACCTCGCCCTCTCTGAAATCCTAGCTACGGCACTGATAGAAATACAATTTAATGATATAATTTTTCACTTTTAATTTTAGAAAAGTAAAGATTAAAAATTCTATGGCCTTCGTAGTTAATTACATTATTACATTCTTATCTTTTTAACACTCGTGGCATTATAATTACTCTCATACAATTTCTATCAGTGGATTAAGTTAAGCTGACATTTAAATCTCCATACGCGCCTTTTTCAGTGTCTCCCTTATTAGTTGGTCGCCTTTATTAGGGGCGCCCTTATGTGAGCGCCTTTATTGTTGGATAGCGGGAATATCGAGTATATTATCATAGCCCTTGTTATGTATATGCAGTTGGTCTATACTGTTATATAATGCTCAATTACACGGTAATAAGCAGGAGTAAAGTAAGCTTGTATTTGTTGTAGCGATAAAGTAATAATAAGACTAATTGACTGTTGGATTAAAGATCACATCACTTTTAGGAACCAAACACTCTCAGTTTCTGCACACACCCAGTTTGAAATATAATGCCGAATAATCTTTCATGTTGGTGTGACATTAAGCAACAAAATAAGCATGGAACTATAGCTCGACAAGAGAGCACTAAATAAAGTCTAATTTGTATAACAAGTATATCGGTGTTGGGTGGTTTTGCTGAAGGAATCGGATTTATTATTTTGTTATTATTATGCCCATCTCCGTAGAACACACACCTCGACTGCTAAAGCATATCATCTAAAAGTATTTTCTCTTAAAAATCAGTTGTTTCATATCACCATTTTACACATGAAATTATCTTGATGACAACTTCTGGAAAATTGAACTTTGCCATATTCAGACAACCATGAGCTTTACTTAGTGTCAAAAATGTCTTGATCATGTTACGCAATTACTAAGTTTCAGCCTTATATATGTATATATGTAAATGTCTTTAGTAGATTGTTAGATTATATATCAGTTATAAAATATTTCTTTATTTCAGCTCCTATTACTTCTGATGACATTGTGATCAGCGGTGTGAATGTAACCTAGCCAGGCATTGGTCTGGCGTATATCGACGACTCTCTAAATTGTTCCTCGACAAGTAACCCCGTTGCCGATGATATTCTGTGGATGGATTTGAACACAGGAATAACATATAATTCATCAGTGATTCAAATAACAACAGAAGGAGTGTTCGTTTATGAATGTATTGCTTATAATACTGTTAGCGGGATCAGCTACAATGCAAGCAAGAATATTAAGGTTACAAGCTTACCCAACAAAGGCTAGTAGAGTTAATTTACAGTAGATAACGTAAATTATAGTATATAATTCATAATTACTGCATTAGGTATATAACTTCAGGGTTAAATAAAAAAGAGAAAATATAATTTCTTTCTTTTTTTAATAAAGAGAAAACACAATTGTTTCACACCGCAGTCATAGGTTGTGTTAGTCTATTAATGTCATCAGATTCTTTGGTGTATTTTTCTAATTATGTATATAAACTATTTTATTTATTGTAATCTTGATGTTTTAATAAAATATAAAATACAACACATACAAGATATACACATTGTAAAATCAAGAGCTATAAACATTATAAAACAGTTTAAACTGTTGTTTATACAAGTATTGTAAATCGAATTTGGTAACAGAAGTTAAAAAATTAGAGTGTTTTTAGAAACTGTTCCAGAAGTTTTCAGAATGCACCGCTAAAGCATGGTATTTCCCAGAAAAGAGGTGGACATGTTTGACACATGTCAAACATGTCCACCTGAAAAACATGAAAAAAATGAAAAAAACATAACAGATGTAAAACAGGGTGTCCCAAACATGCAACAAGAAACTCTTTAACACAGAATAAAAATAGATTTGTGTAACTTTAATATCATCAATTACTTGACTAATATATTTATATAATTATATAATTTTATATATATTAAATTTTATATAATTATATATTCATGGTATTTCCCAGGAAAGAGGTGGACATGTTTGACACATTTACTTAAAATGTAGTACAACCTAAAAGAAAATGTTTAGTATAATATCGTGCATAATTATAAAGCATAATATGAAGCTGTAAGTTTGTGCGTACATTTTTAAGTATGTTTGGTGTCCGAATGATTCGTTCTCGGACGGTTAGTATCCGGACAGTAGTTTTCTTGGACTATTTAATTTATCGACGTTTTGTTCGGAGACGAATCATTTGGGGTCAAATACTTGTAACACCCAGTATGCAACATTGAAGTCAGTTATGCATGAATTCTCTTGCATTTTAGGTTATAGCCAAAAAATTACCAGAGTTTAACTCCAAGCCCAACAATATTTACTCGTATGTTTTCAATGAATAATTTCCTCTGAATGAATTGTTGTTCTATTTTGTTTTTTATTAGAAGTTATTACATCGAACAATATTGAGATTACCGGGGTGAATATAACGTCGCCTGGTGCGGGCATAGCTTATGTAGGCGATAAGATAAACTGTTCGGCTAACAGTAATCCAGCAGCAGTCGACATTCAGTGGAAAAATTTGAATACAGGAGTTATTTATGATTCATCTTCAATTCAACTAACTATTGAAGGAGTTTTAACTTATCAGTGTAGTGCTTCAAACGTTGTTTTAGGAGTCCGTTACAACGCAACAAAGAACATAAGAATATCTGTATTTCCAAATCCTGGTTTGTATTATATGTATTTATATATATATTTTTTATATCAAAAAACGTAACCAGTTTATATGAATTACGAAAAAAATTCTATGAGTTAATAATGTTTTACAGAATATCCAAAGAGATCGTTGTTTCTGATCAATATCAAAATGAGCACTTCAATTAGGACTATAAAAGTTTAACAATATTTTTAGTTTCTGATACGTTTACTGCGAAATTTATTATAGTAATTAAACTTTTTAATTGAACCTTAATATTATTATTTTGTTTCTTGCCTTTGTCTCTGCTTGACGTCACATAAGCTTAAATGTGTCCATATTTATTTAAATTTAATATAGTATAATTTAATTATACTATAGCAAATTTTTCATTATATCTGACATTACATCATTACGTAATGTCAGATA
>JAQIXG010005211.1:0-11757 GCA_034700105.1 Oconnorella tubifera | reverse complement strand
AGTTAGCTAGATGCAGAGTTAAGCCACAGGCTTAAGAAAACTGCTTGTACACAATTGTGTACAGAGCGTGCGAAGGGGATAAGCACCTGATACGATACGATTAAAAATTGGAAATTTTTAATTTATAACAAGAAGAACTATTTCTGTAAAAATCTAGACTGAAATTAGCGCAATTGAAGTAACGAAATAAAACCGCCTGTTTCTGAAGCTGGTCTCTTTGTTCCCCTATTTTGGTCGCTTGGAACGAACGACCTCGACCAGAGTCCCAATGGAACGGCCTGGTTTCTGGTGGCTCTAACCAATGTTTTGTGTTCATCAATGGAACACCCCTTAAATGTCAATGTGAATTTATTTCGGTAAATAAATTATTTAAAGAAATAAATTATTTAATTTAATTAATTTTTTAATTAAATTAATTTTTTATTAAATAAAAAAAATTGGGGGAACATAACAAATCATGATATTAGCAATTATGAACAGACGTGGGATAATTCAGAAATTATTTATTCGTAAAACTACTAATAATTATTAATTACTCGCAATTATTTAGATATATCAGGATTCCTAATAATGCATAAAACTCATTTTAGACGATCGACATTACCGATTAATGATTGATTTATTTATTATGTATTGAATTAAATAGGAAAATGAAAATATGTACTGATAAAAGCTGTAAAAAAAACAAAACATCTTCTTAAACAACCGGATGCAGTATTCAGGCGGTGATGCAATAATAATGTATGTACTCTGTGGGTAGCGGCACATGCCCTCGACCGTGCTGAAGTGAGAAATGTTCAATAAGTTGGCAGAAATGGGCCGGCCCGGGTCGTTTTTTTCAAGGCCTAACCAAGAAGTTAATAAAATTTTGAACAACCGGATGTAGTATTCACACGTTGGTTAGATGAATTTTGATGATCCGAAACGATGGGGGCACATGCCCTCGACCATTCTGAAGTGAAAGATGTCTAAAAAAATCCAGCAATAGACCTACCCGGGTGGTTTCATGCGACAACTATAATGTAGGCCAATTGATTAAAATTTATCTATGCCAAATATACATGGGCACATGTTGTTTTTTGCATGTGCCCGTACCGATACATGCCCTTGTTAATTGACATCTATTATTGGTTCATGTATTCAGTATTATTAGTATTTAAGCAGTAAAATTGTTTATAACACGTATTATATTACCGTATTCTGGAACGTCCCCGGGCAAAGAATGTGGCGAAGAATGTAGCGTGGAATGTTGCGCTAACTTCACGAACGTATATTGGGGTTCATTTGCCGAAATAAATGTAATTTAAAGAAATTATATAATATTAATTTAAATAAAAATTAATGGTATCAGGGAGGGGGGGAATATGATGCCCTCCCCCCTCTTTACCTAATTTCTCCCATAATTTTTTTTGCAAGAGGGTCCTATTTCTTCTTTTGATAGTTTAAGTACCATTGAAGTGTCTCTTCATATGCTTTCCCCACCATAAAGTATATTTCCCATAATCTTTCCACTTCCTCCCATTCATCTTACATGGAAATACATGATCCCCACTATACATCCCTGTGTACATTTAATTTAACCATAATTTCAAACATTCCTAACAAATGGTGTACAAAAATTTGTACTTATAATTTTAAATTTGTTATTTAATATTATAATTTTGCATTTATAAATTTTAAATTTTACATTTTACAGTATCTTGTGAGATGCATACGGAAGATTCAAACTCTTCCGGAGAATTTTCCCTCGCCGGTATTGACACCGCGTTTAACGTGCGCAGTAAAAATGTATTTGACAGTCTAGACATCATAGAATCCAAACACACGGCTTTTTCCTCTACTTGCCCCAAGGATAACGATCTCATTAAACCGGATCCTGAAGATGATGAGATTGATAGTAGGAGTGACCCCGTTCTTAGGGGACAGTTTAAGAAACCGTTTTGTCGAATGCCAAAGAGGAAGTCGGAAAAAATGCCGATTTTTGATGGGAAGGATAGTGTAGGGAAAGAGGCAAAATGGAAAAGGTTAATATTTTTAGTGGAATTTAATTGCTTTGTTAATTTTTAATGTTTATTAAATGGTTGTTTGCTGTTAATATTTATAATGTGGTTAAAGCTTAATTGTTACCGGTAATTATTAATATTTTAGTTAGTTGAAGCTTAGTTGCAAAGTGGTTTGCTTGGCTGGGATACTATGGTTCCCTAGTTCAATTCTTCTGAAGTATTTCATTATTTTGCTGCACCCTTTAGTAGTACGCTTTTAATCGATAGGTTCGGTTATCATTCTCAATTGACAGATGTGGCCGACCGTAAGTTTTTTTTAATTTTAAGATGTATTGATCATGCATTTTTTATTATTATATCTCGATGTCGATATATATATTTAGTTAAAGTTTTTGATTATTTATTTCAGATACGATCTTTCCGATGTTAACGATCGCCAGCTCTCCGAGCACTCCAACCAATCGGCCGCCTTGGATTTCCTTCAGTCTCGCCGCTCTGACCAATCGGACGAGACTTCGGATGTTGCGTCCGAGTGCGCTTTATCCTCGAAGCATTTATTCAAACGTCCAAACAATTCTACCGGGGAGGAATTAAGGGGGGCGAAGCGTCCCACTGCGAATAAAAATGTTGAAAATTTATCGAAATGTAACAAAGGTGTTGGTCATTCAGTTGCCAGTGAGATGATAGATACGGAGTGTGAAATTAACGATGATAATGATGATGATAGTCTAGAATTAGGAGATGGACAAAATGTAAAAAAACAGACAAAGGGAAGGGAGATTGATTGCCCAAAAGACAATGAGAAGATTTTGTTTAAATCGGTTAAACGCGTTAGGACAATGCAACACGTACGAAAACGTGATGATGATAATGATGATGACGACGATGATGATAACGAAATAAAATGTGTTGGGCTTAGTGATAATGTTGATGATAATGATGATGATAAAGATCACTATGATGATTATGACTTACATGATGATGATAATGATGATGATAAATTGGGAGATGATATCGATAATGATGAAAGTTGTGGAATTGATTTGGAATGAAAACTGTGTTTTTTTTAACGATCATTTTTTTTCAGGCCAATTCAACAATGTACCTTTGTACAATCTTTCATGATTCGTCAAAACGGCCCCGACAATTTGACCCCGATTCCTTATTCTTATTGTTGGTATTAGGGTTAGGAATGAAGTTAGGGTTAGTGTTAAAGTTAGGGTTAGTTATTGTTAGGGTTATTAAATCAATTGACTGAGCTGTTTTGTCAGGTTAATGTATTCGGGGGACAAATTGTCCTTTGTACACTAAAATTCGATAAATTTGTTCAAAACATCGGTTGAAATTATTCCTTTGTTTCTACTAGTAAAAAAAAGTAATATAAAAATGTCATCTTTATTGAAGTGCTCATCATTGGCTATTGCATTGATGCAAGATTTCATAATAGTGTAATTCCATTGAAGTTATTAGTATAATTATAATCGGATTCTGTTGTAATGTCAATTTACAGTAAACAACACTCAAATCATGTTGTTTTGTATCTATCTAGCGCAGAATTTTCCAGTTTATCATCAATGCTTTGCTTTACCTACAATGGGTTGGCGGGAGGATATTATCCGAACCCCCCCTTTTCGGCGCCACTGAATTTTGAGAGTACCTTGATAAAACGTATCAGTTGTGTTGGGATCATCAACCCGGCCAAAACAATCAAACGGCCCCATAAATTCATAATCTTAAACTCCATCCTAATTCTAATAATTAATAGTACGCGCTGATTTTTCGTAGCCATGTTACAATTTCAGTAGATGATATCTCAATGGACAAACTATTTTAAATGATATTTTGTCCATTGATCAATATACCAAAAACTTAGACATAACCCGGCTGGACTTCTTGAATTTCATTGCGCCTACGAGTCGCCCGTAAGACGAAGTTGACTGCATACAAAGGACAATCGTGCTATAAGTAAAATGTCCAATTTTTGAGTCGGTTTTTCTTCTTAATTATGAAAAAATAAAAAAGTTCTATCCAACAGGCTAGAGCTTAAGATCAGAACATAATAATAAGAGTTAAAATATATACTGGATATAGTGTAAAGCAGAGTGAGGGTAGGTAATTCGGCAAGTTATCCCTCAAAAAATAACCTTCAGATAAAAAGACCCAAAAACTATACCAAATAATATCGTCAGTAGACGATATGAGCTCAATTTGTTTACATTTTGTAGTCTCTGCATAACGACAGCAATTGATATTGTCTATTTTTTCTATTCTCATCTTTGATTGGCTGGTATAAAATAAAAATGTCCTTTATTGGTTTATTAAAACTAAGCTATGTCAAATTTAGTTGACTTTGTTAACTTCGGCGGGAATTAATTTACGTGTAATTTTATTTTTAATTAAAAAAAATAAATAAATAAATAAAATAGCGCATAAAAGACTGCACGGTTATAATCAGCGAGAGCCAAGAAATTTAATTTTTTTATGAAAAATAGATCGTCAATATATACAGTAAATGAAGGATCAATACTATATTGTGTAGATGCAATAATTTTGGGGATTTTCGGTTTCGCACCTCACAGAGTTAGGGTTAGAGATTGTTTAGGGTTAGAATTTAGGTTTAGATTGTAATTAGAGTCATGATTAGGGTTATTGAGACGAATCAGGTGGCAGTTATTTCCGAGAATTTTAGCTGATTTTTGCTTTTGATAGTTTTAGTCCAAATTCGTCCCACGCAAATTTCAGTACTATAGTATTTATAGCTTGCATTGAATTTCATATTTTCAGTATTCTCCTGGTTGTATCTTATTCAAAATGGAATGTGAATTTGCCACAATTTCTGAACCCTGCTTAAATTCACTGAATTTTACCAGCATGGATGAAGATACAGCCAGTAATGATTTGACCGCATCTACTAACAATCAACCCATCTTAAATCCTGACCAAAAATCAGACCATTTTTTACTTGAAAACCACGCAAACCAATCAGTTGACCCTTTGTCAAACAAAATTCACCAAATTTTATTAAACAAACAGCATTTGATCGAAGAAGGTGATAAACTTGCATCAAATGATATGGATCAATCATCAGTCAATGGTTTTGATCAGTCAGTAGATCAAATTCCTGATCAAAATGTTGTTGAATCTCACTTTTTAAATGGTGGGGTGGAAAATTCAGCTGCCCAGCCTTTGGGTAGTGATACTGGATCAGGGGATGGTGGGATGGTGAGGAATGGCAAGACAGTTTCTGATAGCACAGTATGTAGATCAAAGAACAGGAAACAGTCATTGAATAATCAGGAAACAGCAAAATCTGGTGAAATTTTTCAATAATTCGACAATTTAGAGCGATTTTTTTGTCCGTGTTTGATAATGGATATGATTTATCAGATGCATAAAAAATATCTTGCATTTAGTGAAGTTTGATTTTGTGTTTTAGATTGTAATTCATAATGGTAAGCGTTTTGAAAGCAGATGTTGAGGTTTAATTTTGAAACTAAAATTGCTTTAATCTTAAAACGCCCAGTGATCCCCACATGAAAGTTATTGAATTAATTACCATTTTAGCTTAATACTTGATTTTTTGTACATCTATTTTAGAACACATCAATAAATAGACATTTGATGCTGATGTGACTTATCAACAACTATTATGCTTATGATTACATTCAAGTATGTAATATGTAATGATAAATTTATTACGTGTAATATATACAAGTTTGATATGATATATTTTATTATAGTAATGATAATTATTTTTTGTTTCAAGCTAAATCTAAAGTGTCCGATCAGAAGCAGCCGAGTATTATGTCCATGTTTTCTCCCAGGTATCACATAGCAATTTTATGTTTTAATTTTATAAATTACATTAATTAATATATTTCTCAAATAAAATCCGCTAAAAGTCACGATCCCTTTCCTTTGCTGCTCCCACGTCTGGAATAGTTTACGTCTTAGCTTACAATTCTCTACTTCTATTTCTTTCTTCCATTCTCAGCTTAAAACTTATCTTTTTCCGCCTTAGATTATTTTGTATGGACCTCTCGCAGTTGATGGTTTGTCCTCATTGCTTGGGTGGAGCGTGTGTGCTCTTGACTGATACTGAGGGATGTCTGCAACATCGTCCCTCAACAGTTAAACAGACGTTAAACTTTAAGATTAAGATATTACATTAAACAAACGTCTATTATGTCTGAGACGTAGTATATTACAGTGAGAATGTCGCAATAGCTTATTTCATGAAGTTTCTATAAAAACGTGGAAGTGATTATATTACAAGATCACTTGTGAAGTGATTTATTGTCAGTCTTGTTGTTATTTTATTAGAGAGAGTAAAAGAAAGATGGATGCCAGTATTAATACAACATCTTTCGTAAATGAGGACAAAAAAGTTAAAATTGAAGACACGACGGAAGATGGCCTAAATGTTTGCATTGATAATGCGCAAAGCAAAAACGAGTTAGTTTTTTTTTTTATTACAAATTTCATTTTATAATATTGCAATTTATTATATATTATAGTGTAGTAATAGTTTTTAGTGCAGTATATTAAAGTGCAGTATTATCTTAGTTTTTTGAGCATCTTTCTTCTACCATTGACCAGCACTGACCATTGTCAACTACTGCTGACCATTATCAAACATTACAAACTACCACTGGCCATCATTGACTGTCACATACCATTATTGACCACCACTGATCACCAGTGACCATCACTAACCAGCACTGACCATTATTGACTGCAAATGAACTAACACTGACCACCAGTGACCGCAAATGACCACCAGTGACCAACAGTGACTATTGAAGAGACATAACTGATCATCAGCGACCAATACCTACCGCCGTTGACCACCATCAACCACCACTGCCATACCACAATCTACCATCATACTTTTCAATCAATTTTTATTTTCATTTATTTTATTTTTTATTTTTTTTTTTACTAATATAGTTGCTATAACGGTGTTGACAAAACCATTTCAAACAATTCAGCTAGGAGCAGATATAGCGGTAAACAATCAGATGCAAAGTCGGGATCCAATCCCATTAAGTGTAAACAATGCTGTCAGATCTTGGATGATCCGGATTTACGTTTATTCTGTGGTGATCCTCCAAATGCAGTTAGTAATGGGATGGATGCCACAATTTATATATTCACTTTTCGTATATAGTCACTTTCTGTGTATAGTTACTGTCTGTGTATAGTTACTGTCTGAGTATAGTTACTGAGTATAGTTACTGTCTGTGTATAGTTACTGTCTGTGTATAGTTACTGACTGTATATAGTCTCTTTTTGTATATAGGCACTTTCTGTATATAATCATTTTGTGCATATAGTCATTTTGTGTATATAGTCATTTCGTGTAGATAGTTATTTTGTGTAGATAGTTATTTTGTGTATATAGTCGTTTTATGTATAGTCATTTGTGTATATAGTTATTTCGTTTATATAATCACTTTGTGTATATAATTATTTTGTGGATATTGTCATTTGTGTAAAGTTATTTTGTGTATATAGTCATTTGTGTATATAGTCATTTTCTGTATATACTTACTTTTTGTATATACTTATTTTTTGCATACCAGATTTTGAAAGCTAACTTTTTGTATACAAAAAGTTGGCATATTGTTTGTACACTGTCTTTGTCGTATATCAAAAGTTTGTGTACTGCGGTTAGGATTAGGGTTAGGATTTGGGTTAGGGTTACGGTTAGTCGTTAGCGTTAGCGTACCATAAAAAAATTGAAGTAAAATTTCCAAAGGAAAATAATTTAACTCGCTTTTGTAAAGATGAAGCTTTAACTCGTCGCTCAGTTTTTTGTCCATTGGTGCTGATGTGACAAGACTATTTGTGCTGATGTGACGTTAAGCGAGATAGTACTGTGTAGGTTGAAGAATTTATTATGCTGACTGATCCTAAACTGCAGCTATTCAGCGAGTTTGGTAATGATGTTGATGAAGCAGACGAAAGACCTCAGCATAAGATCACAGACTTCAGGTTTGCATTTGTTGCTTTTTCATCAAACATATAAAGTTTCTAATGGCTTGTAATTGCCAACAATTTTGCTACACTCTTTAGCAGTTATTGACTGAATCGATGGGATACTTTTTATAGACTGCAAACATTTGGAGCTTCTTATGATTTGTGATTGTTGCCAATTTGCTTCACCCTTTGGCAATGACTTATAATTTGGTCACTACAACTTCAAAATCCTCGTTGAATGCTAGTTTAGATTCTTCAGTAAGCATCCTTAGTAAGATGTTGAATTGACACTACACTGGGATATTGTTCATATAATACAGTAGTCCAAATGTTTAACTTAATTTACTGCGTCCTTAAGTAAAACGCTTAAATTTATTTATATAAATACGCACTTTTAGATTCACAGTCTACAATTTCCGTGTAAAAATTAATACAATTGTTACATTGTTACCGCAATCTAATTGTTATTGTTTACTATTGTTATAAATTTTTTTTCTAGCGTCTATGATAAAAGTACCCATTTATGCGCGTTTGACACTGGACTCGTAGAAAAGAATGTGGAACTCTTTTTTAGCGGATACGTTAAACCAATCTATGATGATAATCCAACAATTGACGGTAAACAATGACATCGTTAATCATCAATTTATATCTGACTAATTTATATCTTTTATTGATCTAAACTTCTCTGATTTACTTTCATTAGAAAATTAAAAAAAAAACTAATAAAAACAATTACGTTGAACTTTGAATTTACCATATAGATTTATTACGATTGCATATAAATTCATTGATATAAATTCAATATTCATTAATATAATTCATTAATATGATTAATTTATCTATATACTTAATTAATATATTAAAATAATAACATTAATGTAAGTTAAATATGAATTTATTGGGATTGCATTCCTGGTGTGTTTTAGTTTTCACAAATATTAATTAGCATGTAAAAATAATCTTTTATATTTTATTGTTTATTTAGACGGTATTTGTTGTAAGACAATGGGGCCAATCAACGAATGGTGGACGGCCGGGTTTGACGGGGGACAAAATGCGCTAATCGGCTTCTCTACTGGTTTGCTTTTATGCTCTTGTCATCATAATTATCATCATCATTTTATCATCATCATAAATGATTAATGGAAGTTTTTCACATTGCAATACATACATTTGATATCTTTGTTTTTGAGTCAAATGAAATTGTATTTGTTTGCCCCGCTTCCATTTTTGAAACAATTTGATACCATTTGCGATGCCCTCTGAATTCTTGAAATACCAACTGTAAAATTTTTGAAGGATTTCAGGGAGGCCTGTTTAAGTGAAAAGTGATTTTAGTTTAGATTCTATACAAAATGTGCAAGGCGCACGGGTGCAAGGCGCACGGGTGAAAGGCGCACGTTATTTTATCACGCAATATTTTATACTTTAATTCCGGATATTATGGCCTTTATTTTTATATATTTTTCTATAACCTTTCCATACTTAAATGCAATTTTCAATTATTATACAATTAGCACGATGATGCAAATTGTATAATGATTATATTGAGTTGATCAATTAGTTAATTGATCAAATCATTATCAGCATAATTAATCATAAATCTATAATTTCCTTTATTGCTGTACTTATACTAAACAAATTATTTCTAATGATTGTAATACAGCATATGCCGAGTACATACTGATGAGTCCCAGCGAATCGTACGCTCCATTTATGAATGCCGTAATGGAAAAGATCCAATTGTCTAAAGTGGTCATTGAGTTTCTAACCAACAATCTAGAGGCCACTTATGAAGATTTATTGAATAAGATTCAGACCACGGTTCCTCTTGTTGGACAGGCGAGCTTTACGGAAGATGCACTTCTTCGGCATTCCCAATGGATCGTTGATCAGGTTACTGAGATTCCGAGACAATTCGTCCGCAGTCTTTTGGTCTATGACACTACGTTTACCGGCATTTGATCTAGGAACATTTGATCTATCCGAACTGTAATCCTTAAAAAATCATAATCTTGTCTATAACCCTAAAATCAAATGTCTGTGGATTTAGTGTAGTGGACTAAAAGTCTGAATACAAATTGTTGTGACACTGGTAACTGAGTGGTATTAGGATTTTTATACACTTTTTTAACAGATTTATCTTGATAAGATAAAACTTATTTATTTTTTGTAAATGAATCAATATAACATCTTGTACATTTTTTGCTTTTGCAAGATGAGAGTCGTATACTCAGACACGACAGGTTCAGGTTCATATCCCTTGTTTACTGCACCCTTTAGCAAGACGCTTAAATTGACAGCTACATCTGAGACATATAATATGGTAATTCATAGAATATGGTAATTAATAATATAGTTCATATAATATAGTAATTCATGACCTCAACTCTTAGGTTGAGAGTTATGATGAAGCGGCTGATGACGATGAAGTCCTTCTTGTGACTGTCCCCGGGATGAGGTCTCTCATCAAACTTGCAGGCGTCACTTTAGGAAAAAGGTTCTCTTTCTTGATTGTATTACGTTTATCAGAGCTCATTGGATAGGCTCCTGGTTTATTTAAACGGATATACAGATAAACTGGTTTCTCTGTATTCTTTCTGCTGTTAGTGTTCTGATTGTGTCTTTCTTGTCTTGGGTTTTATATCTGTTAATGTTCTGCTGTTGTTCTGTTTATATCTGTAAATGCTTGGCTGTTTCTATGTTTCTCTATATTTATATCTGTAAATGTTTTGGTCTTTCTCTGTCTCTCTCGCTGGTTATATCTCTAAATGTTCTGTTGTGTCTCTTTCCTTCTTGTTATTTATATCTGTAAATGTTACTCTTTCTCTCTCTGCTCTTTCTATATCGCCGTTTGTCCAATTGTTGTCCTACTGTTTGTCTGCTTATTCAGGCGTGCTATGAGAAGACAAGAGCGGGCCAATGTCAAGGTCAAGGGCAAAGTGCCGAGTAAAGACTCGATGGCCACGGTGACCCCTCTAGTTAGGGGCATATTTGATGCCTTTTTTCAAGGTCAGATTGAGGCAAAATGTTCCACTGTCAAACGCAGAAGATGTGGCATTTGCGAGGTATAGATTCATATTTTGTTTAACGTCACATCAGTACAAATTCACTTATTTTGGTTGAATAGAAAGTAATTAACTGTAATTATCGAAAGCTGAACTCTTAAATGCAGCAAATAAATAATTGAGTAGATAATTTTTATTTTGGAATGACGGGGCAAGCGCTTATAAATATTGCGTATAAGTTAGATTAGTTAATTAGTTATTTGCGTATAAGTTAGAAAATTGTACATATGTACAAATTTGTGCATATAATGTTTCGATGAATTGTATATACTGGAGGTTTATTGTATTGTAGTTTTACAGAGATTCTATAGAGATTCTATTGTATAGTTATAGTCTTATCTCTGTCTTTCAAATGATGAATATTTCACGTCTCTTCCGTAGATATCAGTTTTTTATTCAAAGTTTTCTCAAAATATCATAGAGCACAGAATCTATGATACTTTTCTCTAGATGTCAGTTTTTTATTCAAAGTTTTCTCGTTATAGTATCATAGAGCGCGTCTATGATACTTTTTACTGAAAGAATTAGAATTGACTTGATTGTAAAACTCTTGTTATTCTTCTTGCAAACTTCTTCGAGTCTTTTGCTCATCCCAACTGATTCACATTCTATGCTACAATGCTCTACAGGGTGGGGCATAAAAAAATATAACCCGAAGGAAAACGTGACATCTCCGTCAATTCGCGATATTTTGACTCAAA
>JAQIXG010005210.1:0-11759 GCA_034700105.1 Oconnorella tubifera | reverse complement strand
CTGAAGTGCACGCAAAATGACATCATTGAGCAAATTGTGACGCAGGTGACGACCAGCACTGCGTTTGCAGGTCAAACAATTAATTAGTTAATAATATAATTATTGAAAAGTGCGCGATAGAGTGAGTTTTTAGCTAAGTTCGTTTGCAAAAAGGTGATGCACCGGATTAGAAACCAACAGGTTAAGATTCGATTCCCGTAAATGCTCGTTATATCGCTAACTCGCTGCACTCTTTAGTACTACGCTTAAATTGACAGCTAAGTCTGAAATATAATTTTGTTATGAAAACAGTAAACTTTGATTTTTAATTCAATGTTTAGAATTTGATAGAAAAAGAAATACAGTGATTAAAAAAGAGGTAAATACAGAGACATAAGAAGGAGAAAGATTTAAGAGTGTAAAAAGAGTACACCAAATAAATGAAAGAGTGTGATAAGATAAGAGTGAACGTTATTTAAAAGTTAGCTACAAAGCCTCTCAGTGGCGTAGCCAGAGATTGACTAAGGGGGGGGAGGAGGTATAACACCCCTCCCCCCTTTCCTACGCCGCTTGAGTCTCAACTCGGAAAAAAACACGATTCCGAAAATTCAAAAAAACGGTTTCATATTTTCTAAGTGCTCGACTTGCGAGAGACTGAAATGTTGAGACTATATTAGCTAAATAGAGTCACGCGAACGACTCTGTATTTAGTTTCTCGTCAATGCGTTTCGTGATCGGTAGTTTTACGAGCAGTTAAGGACAGGTTAACTGCCTAGAAGATTTCAGATAAATCCGCAAAATTCATCGTGTAAAAATAAAATTTGAGATAAAAAGATTCGGATTCTATTCAGAGAGGCTTGCTTTGTTAACTAACCACGCCTATTTAATGGATTATCATCTGTTAATCTAAATTGGTGTTAAAGTTAGAGTTTAGCAGAGAGGATTAGGGTTAGGTTTAGGAATGGGATTAGGATGTAGGCATGGTTAGTTAATATTGTACAAATTAATTTTAACTAAGAGATCCTTAATCAGTTGATATTGTAATAAGTTGATCTAAAATGTAATTAAATATTAATTGATTTTAAGTTTACTATCATAATGTACTATCATATTATATAGGCCTAATATAAATGATGTCTTAGAATAGATACAAGTTTAAGCGTCTAAACGGTGCAGCAAGTTAACGAAATATGAAGCATTAACGGGAATCGAAACTGGATCTGTTGCTTTCGCGTCTGATACTCTATAATCTGCCACCGAGCTTTGTCAGAAATGCATTTCTCTATCTAAAATTTGTCTGAAGTATATTTCTCTATTCATGTTTATAATAGTGGTCACTCTAAGCTCGATGAACGTGTAAACAAAACGATAGTCTGTCAACAAGAAGAAACGAATGATCACTCCAGTTAGATATGTGATCTGCATCACTTCATTATTTATGTGATGCACATCACTTCATTATTATGTGATCCGTGTCACTTCATTAGACGAGCGATTCATGCGTTTTCTTGTTTTTATTGATTGATTCATCTTATCGTAGAAACTCGTACAAGACTGAGAGCGGTTCATCTCGTGTATCAGATGTTTTACTGCATTTAAAAGCATGAAATAATTGCATTAAAATTTAACATGTTAAGATTTTATCAATTTTGCGTTGATAAAAGTTTTTACTCTTTCAATCATAGAATAAATCGTTTGAGACAATTCGTCAACGGACAGATCGTCAAGGACTATTCGTTAGGTTTAGGGTTAGGTTTAGGGTTATGGTTAGGGCTAAGGTTAGGGTTATGAGTTATAAGAATGGTCCGATATAAGAATAGTCCTTGACGAACAGTCCGTTAACGAATCGTCCTTTGACGAAAAGTCCTAGTACCCTGTGAACGGTTCATCTCTATTATCAGATGTTCTACTGCATTAAAAACCATGAAATTATCGTATTAAAATTTTACACGTTACAATTTTAAAGTCAATAGTATATTTACTTAAGTACAGCGATTCTTCTTATTCAATAATCAACACGTATTCGATCATTCAATGTTCACATATAGACTTCATTGGCTTATAATTAGACGAATATTATATTCAATGTCCTAAAGGGAACATTGGTTCAACATCAAAGTGATATTTCACAGGTTCGATTATAATGATTTCCTGTCTGACGTTTTAGATTGTGACGTAATAAAATCTCCCCGTGTTACATTATCCTCCTTGAAATTGCTTTTTGAAATTTATTCAGTGCAAACAAAAAATTATATTTACAGCAAGCATAGTGAAATTTTAAAATAATAATTTTGCACAAATCGATATGTTCATTATATGATTCTTGCCTCGCATAAACTTGCAATTCAGTAAGTGAATTTATTTCAGTTAAGTGAATTTATTCGTTGAATTAAGATATTTGTTCTTAATTAAGCGAATTTATATTGAAATTAATCGTGCATATTGTATTAAAAGCGTAATTTAAATAGCAGGAAATAAATAAATAAAAATAAATAATAAATAAATAAGTATAAAATAAATCGTAGTCTTTTCCGATGTTGAAAATACCTTAAATTTCTTCGCAACCTTTATATAGAAGTTTACTTAAGGAAAATTTAATTAATTGAATTTTAAGTTTAGTTTCAAAACTTATCGTTTAAATTTAGTAGCGATTTTGACATTATTTTTTCAGAAATCTTCATTGTTTTAACATTACACGAATCATTGCGGTCTTTATCGTATTGTAATCAATCAATCTGTTTACAGTTTAAGGCCTATTGATTCAATATCGGTTTTGCATCATCATGAAATTGCGTTCCGAGGTTTTACCTCTCTCTCTGTTTCCTTTTCCGTATCCTTCGAATTCATTATCTTTTTCAAAGAACACGTGATTCGTGCTGCCGAACATTATTGTTCCCTTCCTTAAGAAAGAAAAAGAAATAATCTAAGAGAGAGAGAGAGAGAGAGAGAGAGAGAGAAAGAGACAGAGAGAGAGAGAGAGAGAGAGAGAGAGGGAGAGAGAGAAAGAGAGAGAGAGAGCGAGAGAGAGAGACTGCAGCTAGGTTCGTTATTATCAAGCCCAGCCCTCAACTGGTCAATTAATAAATGAGGTTATATCTAATTAAGTTTAAGTTAAATTTACGTCATAGATTACGTCATAGATATCGCAGGCGTAACTGTAAATTTAAGCGTCTTACTAAACGGTGCAGCGATTTAGAGAAATAGTGAGCTATCCGGGATTTGCATCTGGACCTGTCGCTCCCTACTCCAGCGCTCTAACCACTTCTCTAACCAGCCTGGATCATTAACAATCGTCAATTGAATCCTATAGTTTAAGTGTAATTCTATTATTTTGATAGCAGTTAAAGCATTCAAACTATGAAATATAAAATATAATTTCTAGTTCGTATGCAAAGTATAGAGCAGTTCAAAATGCCCGTATTTATCAAGTAAAGATAAAGTTAAAATTTATAATTACCGGCCCCTTAATAAGTTTAAGGAGCCCCTTACTTACTTTAGTGTAAATTGTCCCAACATTTATTCTATTTAGAGGGGAGGGCTTTTCAAGGGGCGGGGCTTGTTTTGAAACAAAATTTAATTGACGTATGATATATTAAGCTATAGGAGGAGGGGCTTGAGAGAAAGCCAGACCTAGCTGGATATTATTTTGAGAAAGATAGAGAGAGATTGATTAATGAGATGCAATTTTTACATTGCGTCGCTTCTGCTTATCCCGCAACAGGAGTCCGCGTTATTGCTACATTATTGCTGCGTTAATATATTATCTCAATACGTGTAACGATTTTTAATTTGTAGGATTTGCGTAATCGTAAATAATTATACCCAGTTTAAACTCGATTTTTACTAAAAAATTCTTTCTAAAATCATTCCGCTAATTCTTAAACTTTCATTTTTCGGAGTTTTTTCATTATTTCTCCCCCCCCCCACCCCCACCCCCTCTCCCTCAATCGTTGTGGAAATAGTTAATTAAATGCGGAATAATAACACTACGAAAAAACTCTATCGCTTTGTCTACAGCTACATTATTTATTGTAATAAGAAATTTCGCTTTGTCCATAAATTATTTTCTATTGTTAAGAAATCTGTCGCATTCTCTCATAAGTTATATAATCAGTCGAGTGATGTTTTAGCTAAATTAATGCTAGCATTTTGAATTTGCCCAATTAATTTGTATTTAAAATTTTGATATTATTTAGCGTAATTTTAATAATATTTTGCGTAATTTTAATTACTGACGCAAAAAATTGAAAAGTGTAGATTATATAAATTGAGTATTTTTAAATTCTGTGTTTTATGAAAATTAATATTTTTAATCTGATATGATATTGAATAATCACATTCTCTTGAAATAATTTTATTTAATTAAGTAAGCCTACCTCGAATCTTTTTAACAACTACTACTGTGCATATATTGCTTTTATTAAATTTTTTTATAAATGTCGGTTTATCAAAAGATGTTTCTTGTCAATTAAAGATTAAAATTTCGATTATATCTGTCGAATTAAAGGGTGCAGCAAGCAATTAAATTGATAGAAAACTCGGTGCTCGAAACTCAATGCTCGTTGTTGCCGTAATAAAATAGACTGACTCGAAACCAATTGTTCAGATTCGAGTCCCTATGAATAATTCACTAACTTGTTGCAGCCTTTAAAAATGTATGGAGATCAATTCTCAAATAGCAATCTCGATGGTAAACTTAAAAATAAAACAATCAAAAATAGCAAAATAATTAATCTCTAATAGACAGACAAATAGTTTCGTAGCATTTTCAAGGCTAAACTCTCATTGTTTTAATAGCACAGCTGTTTGTCTACTTTCAATAACATGCAGATTACTTTTCTTATAACATTCTCTTATAATCGATCGATCCAACCTCATTACCATACCCATTATTTATACTCGACTGAGATCTATAATTTATTATAATTCTTTTATTATCACTATTTTTATTGTTCTTCAGACAATATCTAGAATTAAATTTCACAAAACTTGTAGAAATTGCAGAATTTTTGTTGATTTGCATTTGTGCACAGTTTAATTAAACAATAAGAAATCTATAAGGTTGCTTCATATGTATTCTGATATGTTAATTATTAATTTTAATAATAATAATAAAAGAAAATTTACGCAAATCGTTTTTCAAGTTTATTCTGCAGTTGTAAGCTACTAAAAATGATGAATTAATTATATTAAATTTTTTAATAGCAATTAGATCATTATCTAATAAAGAAAAAAAGAAAAATTAATTATAAATTTAAAGCTTTATGGCTTCGTATATTTTATATTCTTGACAGTATAAATACTATAATAATAAATATATATATAGAATTATGGTTATTTAATAAATAATGCAAGGGGGCCTACACAGAATTTATCAAATGTTCTAATCTAAGTATATTCTCATTTTAAGCTCATTGTATTTAATTTTCGTATATACCTATAACTATTTTTATTTAAAATTAACAAAATAACGGCTTTGATAATTTTGCTAAAATGTTTTAACGTCTCTCTAAAAACTAACGATATATATCGATTAGATCAAATTTGAAATTTCTAGTTTAATTAAATTATTTTTCGTTGTAATTTAATTAAAAAACGGTAAAATTCAGACATGCAAATTAACGATTCGTGGATTTTGCAGCTAATTTTATTCTCTGATCGATAATGATCCATAGCCACTGACAACTAACTAATCATCTTACATTGACAAGACCGCAACCAGCAGAAAAATATTGTAGAGGGGGTTATACTCTCCCCCACCCCCTCACATTTTCTTAAATCACAGAACAATAACATATTTTTATATTTGTAAGAATATGTAATATGACAAATTTTGATGGTTCCGCGACAAAACAACCCCAAATACATTAACCCGACAATACAACCCATCAATTCATTTAATCACCATAACGCTAATTAACCCTAAACTTAACCATAACCCTAACATAAATCCTAACCCTAAACATAACTCTAAAAGATTTTTTATTTATTTGATTTAGCTGATTAGTCTTTTTTAAAGGGTTACGATTTCTGATAATTATCGCTCGAAATAAATACCACACGCTTCTCCCCAAATTTGACAGTCCAGCGGATCGACCACATATTCAGATCACAGTATAGCGTTAATCACGAGGACTGTCTCGACTCAGAATATTTTCATTATCACGCGTCTGATGGTCGTTCTGATAATATAGTTTGCCAAATCAGAATTTTAGCACACCGCAAACGCATTCTCATTGCGTTTGCGGTATTTTTTACCCAACGAGCATAACTTATAATAGATTCAAAACTGTGTTGTTTTACATCAATCCAATCGTGTTTTGAAACTATCCGTACACACGGAGTTGATATTATTCTTATTTGTAAAAATCTTATCATTCGTTTTATGCAGAAAAACTTGAAATTTAGAAAAAAAATTAATACTGAAATTTGACTAATAAACCATTGCTGGAAATTGCTGAGGAAAATCTGAAACATACAAATTGTGCCACCCCAAATTGGATGGCCCGGAGATCCGCCACTGGCGGATTTTCTGATAAGTCTCAATAAATTCCCCTCTGCCCAACTTTCGCTTCCGGTCTGGCAGTTCACACTTATTCAGTACAAGTTATATTGTTATATAATTACAAGTTAGTTGGAAAATTAAATGTACACATACTATAGTATAATTTAATCTCTATCTGCAAATTGTTGTGACTATTATTGAATTATAATTTTACTGCAATTTTATAATTTCCTGTAAACATTGTAATTCGCTTGTCAAATGTCTCTACTCTACAATGTAATGCCCTTTTCTTATTACTGTGCTGCCATCGATGCACTGGTCTCATGTCATGATGATTGTACTTCTATATCTATAACATTATAGCATGTACTTTTCAAGGCCCAAATATTATAACATGTATTTGTTAGGGTCCAAAAATTAAAACATGTATTTTTCTGGGTTCAAACAGTATAGAAATGTACTTTTTAAAGTCCAAACATTATAGCATGTACTTTTAAGATAAAAACATTATAATATGTATTTGTTCATAAATCGTTTATCATAACTTTTTTTAAATACTTAATTTTTTAAAAAGATCGTTTATTTATTAACATATTATATCCAGTAGTATTTTTTTAATTCCAGCACATCACTGTCTCAATTTTTTTAGAATTTATATACATATCGCGTCTTTTCAAATTCAGCACATTGTTAAAGGATGCAGCGAGTTAGTGCAAAATTGTGTCACAAACAAGACTCAAATACAGGACTTTTGATTTCGAGTACTCACTATTTATAAAAGAGTTCCTTAATGTTCGAGATCCTTCAAAATAGTTTAATTATAATTATCGCAACCACTTTACTACGGGAATCTAACTATTTGCAGATTATTAATAAAATTGATTTGTTCAGAATGAGCCAAGTTTGCAATCCTTGGGTAAATAAAATGATCTTCAACGAAATAAAATCATGTCCACTATCTCTATTTCTGGTTTCTATTTTAGTAGAAGTAGGCCCTTCTATATTTATAATAGAAAGTGATGTTTTTTTTACTGTAATGCAGACATCAATAGCAACATATGTAGTAAACATAACCGTTAAAATTTTGAGATTATATCCAATATTAAATTTTTGTAACAATACATTTAAATCTACCAAATATTATGAAAAATCAGTGCATTCTGCAACTTGATGCACTCATTGCATTAACCGTAATATATCTATTTAGCGACGTATTGTATGTTTTGGTTAAATATTCTTCTAATTGCACTTTTTAGAAAATGTATTCTGATTGGACTAGCCGTCTAATTTCATCAAATTAGTCTTCCACACTAAGCCATCAACATGCAACGTTCAAGCAATGACACAAACTCACAGATCTTCATTCTCAATCCTTTTCCCTCATTCTGGCGATCCCTAAACCACACCTTCGCCAACATGCTACCCTCAAACTCCTCCCACACCGAACGCGACCCAATAGATGTCAATATAATCGATGGGCGTGGCTTAAGCAGGCCCCACTCGCTGTCAATCAACTATTCCTCATCAGCCATGTTTGCCGTCACCGCGGTTCTTCTCCTTATGGTTCTTGCCACGGCTTTTGGAAACTTCCTCGTGGGTCTAGCTCTTTTCCGATATCGATTCCTTCGTACTGTTTCGAATATCCTCATCGGAAATTTAGCTCTCAGCGACTTCTTGCTCGCCACCACAATCCTCCCTCTGTCTACAGTCAACGAATGTCTCGGACGTTGGGTGTTCGGCCAGACGATGTGCAACGTGTGGCTGAGTCTCGATGTTCTATACTGCACCGCGTCAATTTGGAACCTCTGCGTGATCGCTTTGGATCGCTACACGGCAACTTTGTATCCTCTGTGGTATCGGGAGAAGAGGTCAATAAAACAGGCTGTAATTTACGTCGTGCTAGTGTGGATTATAGCGTTGACAATCTGCGTTCCGCCAGTGTTGGGTTGGGGAGAGTTATCACAGAATTATATATTCGATAACAGGACACAGGTGTACCAGTGCGTTCTTTATCAATCCCCGGGATATGTTCTGTACTCGGCAAGCGGATCATTTTACATACCGTTTGTATTTACGTTCTTCATGTACATGCGTATATTTCACATGTTGAGAAAGAGGATGAAGAGAATGAGAAAAGCGCGAGAGATTACACGAAGGGCTGCGTTGAAGTCTAGAAGACATGGTATGACCGCGTTGCAGGCTAGCTTGCCCACAAGCAGGACCGTGGATCCGTATGATCTGTGTAGGTCTGAAATCGCGGCGCAAAGTAGCATCGAATGGGACACAGTGAAGCCAGTAAAGCCGGTTTATTTTAATGGATTTATGAAGGATTCTCTGGATGAGTCAACTGGTTTGAGAAGTTGCTCAACTCAGAGATCAGACGTAAAAGACTTGCCAAACTGTGAAGAAGTGAACTGTAAAGAGAATCAGGATGTACAGTCAAATCTTATTCGTTGTTTGACTGAAGGTGATGACAAGTTTAATCTCACTCCATTATCCCCGAGTAAGAAGAAAAACCACGCAATTTATTCGGAATTTACACCGCTGATAATACCTGGTTTGCTTGACGAAACGTGCAGGTCTTCAAATAATTTACTGTACGATTCAGATGTTCAATTAGGTGAAGAAACATTACAAAAGCAAAACGAATTCTGCGAATTTACTGATGGCAATAAATTTATCACTAAGAGAAACTCAAAAGACAACACCGCCCAGAGTACATTTTGTGATGACTCCGACACGACTGAAAAAATACTTGATAAGACTAAATCTGGTATGCTTAGCAGAACTCAAAATAGGTTTGTTTCAGAATCCGAATATATTCTTGATAGAGAAAATAATGATATGAGTAAAGAGCAGTTAAAAGAACTTGTCACTCAGGAACCTTTAAAAAACTATCATATCGATACAGATGAAAGAAAGCAAAGTTTCTCATCAAATCCTTCTAGAAAAAGCATTGAAAAAACTGACAGGAAGTCTTTTGGTAGCAAACATCAATTTCTGGATTATATAGATCATGGAAATACAATTCCAGATACTTATAATCATCCCAAAATATCAGATACTTTTAATAAAACGTGTGATATTTCTCATCAAGATGAGAAACTTTCAACAATACGTAACGCACCAGCTGCTGAATCATATTTCTTAATCGACAACACACATCAACTAAATCTTCCCATTTCCTCGCAAATCCCAATTTCAGGTAATCATTCCACTAATTCTCGTGTTCCTCCACACTGCTGTCCCGAATCCTCACGAAGCGTAAAACTAAGATCTAAAACATCCGGGCTCCCGGATTTGGTACTTCGTCGAACCAAGAGCACCTCAGCCACTGAGCAAAGCACCCGCTCCGACTCCAGACTCCATCGACATTTTGTCCAGAGAGAACTTCGAGCAACTCTCAGGATGTCCATCATTATACTACTCTTTTGCTGTATGTGGATCGGCTTCTTTGTGGTTTACGTTATACGCGGATGGTGCCCGGTGCTGTGTGCGGCTCCCAGGGAACTAGAAGCGTTTTTCTTCTGGTTAGGGTACTCGAACTCTAGTTTGAATCCCATTTTGTACACGCTTTTTAATGACGATTTCAGAAGGGCTTTTCAGACGATTTTGTCTATGCGTCCAATTGGCAGACCAATTGCTAGAAGAATTACGTGAATTTTAGGAGATAATATAACAGGGGATTGTATATAATAATTTTTGTGGTAATATAAATTAAGATTTGGTTAATTTATTATATTCAGTATTTATTTTCTGTAATTTGGATTATTGAAAGACGAAAATCGGCAGCTTTATTTTCTAGTTTTATATAATAAATATTGCTTAGATTTTGTAATTGATTCAATATAAAAATTATAATTATCGTCACAAATTAAAACTTTAATGTATTATACACTGATTGCTTTCATTATTGTTCACAACAAATTCAAAACAATATCATACTGAAATAAAATAACGTAATTATAATCATTTCAATGCAACTTCAACCTAACATAAAAACGGGCCCAAACTAAAGATAAATGAGCAATGTCAAAGTACTAACAATTAAATTCTGATAGCAAAAGATATCTCTTTTTAAAATGTGGTAATATTAATTGCCATAAAAATTCGTGTTGGCCTGCATGTATTAATTGAAACATATCTAAATTATAATTAGCCTAATTGTTCAATCCTTTTTTAGTAACAACTGTAAAAGCAGCATTATCCTGAAAAAAGAATATCACGGCAGACAAATAAAAATAATTTTGAAAGTAACTGAACTAATAGTTCGATCATATAGTAGACTGAATAAAACTGTACATGTTTGCATTAGCAATGTACGATCTACAAATTCGTTCTAAGTATATGCACAGTAATTTGCGGGGGTACTAGGGGTACGTATAATATTTTCGATTAACTTTTTAATAGTAGTTTAATTCTTTTACTTAACTCAAATTCAATCGAAGCTTAACGTCCGCATTACAGTTATACTATGCGGCCTATTACACGATATCTCAGAAATAGCTTTAAGCATATATATATTTAAACATCTTGCTAAAGGGTGCAGACAGTTAGTGATAACTTTCTATATTATCGAGACAGAAAACAACTGGTTCTAATTACGGTGTCGTTGACGAAATTTCACATGAAAACAAATGCACACTGTTTCAATAAGAAAAACTACTCATACCATATTTCTTAACAACACTTTCCTAAATTAAAAAGGGGGCTCTACCTACATTACACACCGACCCAGAGGGCAATAAACCCACTCCTCACTCTAAATACTCAATTGCCTACCCAAATTGATATATTCCTCGCAATCGCCACTTACACGTAATCAACCAGCAACTTTTAAATGAAATTTTACTGCGTTTCGAAATGCAAATCTATCGCAACGGGGGCTTAGCATCCACTGACCGCTTGCCCATATCTAATGAGCAGAGTTGAAAGAAGCCATCTCTCTGTCTGATGTTCAAGTTACATTCAACGAGGGGTATTTACTTTAAACCTCTCGGATCATCTCGATTGCTAGAAGCCATTAGTGGCAAATGCGAAGAGATCGCGATGGAAAGGCGGAGTATTAGAATTTAGAATTCGTAGATTTTCTACGGAGCAATGCTTTTGTAGAATTATATTTAAGGGAAGCAATCATGGCGTTAAGTTTTCAGGAAAATTCGTCAATTAGAGCAACTGCTGTTCTAAACAAATAAAAACAGTGGCGTAGCTAGGGTTTATGGCGCCCGGGGCGAAAACAATAATTTGGCGCCCCCCCCCTTCTTTTTCAACGAGC
>JAQIXG010005209.1:0-11760 GCA_034700105.1 Oconnorella tubifera | reverse complement strand
TATAGTATACATTCAAAATATGATGCAAAATTTACAAGACTGCATGCTGAGAAGAAAGGAATTTGTACAAATATTTCTTATCTCGTCTCTAGCATCTTTGGACATTTGAAAGTGTTTAACGATTATTTATTTATATTTATAATATGTTGCCTTTTTTAAGCGTCAAGTTGGCTTAGCACTAGACCTAGGCCTACGTCACAATTTACTGCTTAAAGTGGTCAATTTATAATGATCGATAAGAAATAATGATCAATTAAGAATATAGGCCATCGTAACAATCGGGCCTTGATAAGTTAAGTCATTTGGTACAAAGAGATAAACGAGTACATTTATCAATATAATTATTAATTATATTTATATTATACAATTAATTTGTATTCAATGAACAAGAGATCAATTGAATATTAGTTAATATATCGACATGCATAATAATGCCTGGCTTATTAACAATTTAATCTTAATTATTTATCAATGTACTAAACAAACATTGTAGATAAATATTATAACACACAGCGTCATTATTGTAAATCTATGTGTTGCTGTAGGCTATAGTGATCAAAGGCATTAGTCACATTATATCAAATCTGCAGTGTCATTGTTAATTAATTCAATTACTTTTTCGCCATTAATGAAGATATTCTTCGCTTAATCAATCATCTTTTCAACGACATTCATCTAATAAATACAGTTATACGCAATTACTTTGTTACTAAATTTCTTTGTTCATTATAGAGTAAAAATAAGATAAGTTTGACTACTATTCTTTTGAAGAATATAACACCTAAACTTTTGATATATTATAAAGATAACAGAACCAATTTTAAAAAGCATTCACTCTTAATTCTAACCGGTTTAAAATATTACTTGCACTCCCCAGAAATGTGCACTCCCCAGTCATTATTTAACGTTAAATAAACACTCCCCCGGTCATTATTTAACGTTAAATAACCACTCTCTAACGTTAAATATTAACTGGCGAGTGTTTATTTCACGTTAAATGATGACGGGGGGAGTGCTTATTTTACGTGTAATTATGACTGGGGAGTGCACATTTCGGGGAGTGGAAATTTGACGCTGCACGGGCTTCATTTACTGTTAAGTTATTACATTTACAATGTTTACTTCATCATTTTTGTCTTAAACAAATTAATAAATAATAACAGCGTAACTTAATAATGACTTTAAGTTAACTGACATGTGAAATATAAAAATTAATTTATACGTTGCAAATTTTATAACTTTCCATATTGGTGCTTAATTACGTCATAATTAATAATGTTCATCAAGATAATATTATGTCAGCTTTAATATTATTGTATATTAGATTAGTTAAGGAAAGAATATATTTAAACAAAAAATTTAGTTTGATTCTACAGGGTGCTCCAAAAAAATAACCCCTATCGACTTTGCGATAACTAAGCCAAAAATTAATTATTTCTTTCACAACTATTAATTATTAATGAGTGATATTGCTTTACCCCGTAAATTTGACATGTTGGCTTAGCATAACTGGTAGTTTGAAATAGTCCTGCTTTGATCGGGGAATTGAATTGGCGAGCTTGAAGAAGAAATCCTTTAAATACATCTCCACTAGTAC
The DNA here is from genome assembly GCA_034700105.1 of Oconnorella tubifera. Classification (NCBI taxonomy): domain Eukaryota; kingdom Metazoa; phylum Annelida; class Clitellata; order Enchytraeida; family Enchytraeidae; genus Oconnorella; species Oconnorella tubifera. The sequence continues at coordinate 10,163 of JAQIXG010005209.1, read as the reverse complement.
CGGCAATAGTAACTGAAATAAACAAATAAATTAAATGCAATCTACAATTTGTAGCAAAGCTTACAATAATATAATATATACCCTTAATTAATTACAAATAATATTAGACAAAAGTTAAAGTATATTGCATTTTATGATGTTAACCCTGCCATAATGATAAGTTAGGCCGTGAAATTAATTATCATACAATAAAAATCATAAAAAATAATTTTAAGACACAAATAAGAGGATCCGGCATCATTCGACACACAATGTCTCCCTTATTCTGTTTATTTGTCATATTATTTCCGAATGTTTCGGAAATAATATCAAAAAGTAAAGAAAAAAACATTTTCATAACATTTTTGGTTTTGACTAAAAATTTTAAAGGTAACGTTAAATGAAATCTCGACAAATGTATGAACGTTTTCTTATTTTCTTTGACCTAAGGCCCAAAAAATATTAAAGCGAATCCGTATAACGCGCAAATTGGCCTAACTTTATGGTTTCAAAAGTCATGCAAGGCTAAAATTATGATGTGAACCGCTTAACGAATTCCTGAAAGCATTAAGACGAACATAACTGGTTTAAACTTATGATTCAAGGATGTTTTATATTCCAAATGAAAAAAAAAATTGACGAAAGCATTCTTTCATAAAAATGCGTATATACATTTAGAAGATATTCTTTGATGTGTATTTGAATAAAAACTGCAAATGAGCAAAATATCCTCAACGATAACTCAAAATATTACTTTACGCTGTGGTTTAAAAATAAATTTAAAATAATTATATTATAAACAAAATGATACAACTTTCTTTCGAATAATTATCGTCATCATATAGTTCACGAGTAATGCTATACAAATTTAATATCCGTTAAATAACAGGATATTAGAGTTCTTGAATTTCATAACTATTCGTTCATAGTTTATTTAAAGTCAAGAATGCGAGAGAAGTTGGTGCATTTTTGCTATTTCTGACAACAGTCTTACTCATTTGGTCAATTTAAATGTAAAAAAATTCCAATCAGTTTGTGAAAATCTTTTTTGGTTTTAATAAATTTTATTCTTTGTGGATAATTTTCACAAAATATAAGAGAATTGCGCATTATTCTATAAGACGGAATATAGAATTAAAATAGAGAAATAATAATGAATTATTTTCTCTATTCAATGCTGACATTAGCATCGACTGACGACCGGAAGCGAGTCGTGACAAGTTGCACGTCAAAGATACGTGCGTGATAAATGTTATTATATAAATGTTTTTAGTAATTAGGCAATACATGATAAATAATAATTATTTATATAATACGATACCAATTTGAAAAAATAGTAATTTAATCATTATTGTTCATACAATACAGGAATACCAATTATGATTAAATTAATATGCCATTGCATTTCTGCATTGCATTTATTCATATAAATAACGCTGAGATAGATTTTATTACCATATGGTTATTTTAGAATATTTGTTCATTTATTTTATTTATTTATTTAATACTCACATATGCCTCTATTAAATAAAAGTTAAATTGCACTCTTATTTCAAAAATCAAAAACATTAAGTTGGTTGTAATAAATTAACTTATCTTCATTCCAATCATGTAATTGTTAATGATCTTTGACTTCAATTAACATTCTCAATAAAACTAGTTATTAAAGCAATAGTATATGCTGATTGTATTCATATAACTAATATTATAACAAATTAGCAATATCAAATACTTCAAAATGAGCCATGCACTCATTGCAGTAAATATAACAAAGATATTTAATGGACATATATTAATATATTTTTAATACTTTACTGCAATAAGAATATATGCCTACTAATAGGCCTATATCTCCATTAAACTATAATTATTATTTTTGAAAGAAATATAAAATGTATCCTCATAAGTTTATATCATGAAGTCAATGTGTTAACCTAAATAGTTTATTTTGTAAAATATCTGAATACGTTTATTAGTTTTAATATTTATAGTGTTATTAATTATTGATTTTCAATTCTTTAAAAAATAGTATATTAAATATTTATTATTGTACTATACTTAACAGATTAAAAAATATTAAATATTAGTTCTTATAAGTACATGTTAAATAATAGACAATATACAGAAAGTTAATAGTTTGAACAAGCATGGTAAATAAAAAGGTAAATATTTATTATTGTTTATTATTATATTATATTTAAGTATCTTTATAAACAGTATACTTACTTTTTAGCAGTATACTTTATAACAGTAAATAATATGTTATATTGATAATTTTATGTAATTATTATTGTATTTTTTTCTTCAGTACTTCATTCACCCGAGGTTTTTTAAAACAAGTTGAGTGATTTTAATCATTAGTTTGAAAAGGCAATACTTTGGCATTATTTATTGTTATTATTATTTAACGAACAGCTTAGAAAGTAATAATTACTTCATTTTCAATTTTATGGGCTTACACATTTTATATTTGATGTAATGTAATTTATATCTAATTCCTAAAATAAATGAAATCATTGAAAAAAATATCTATATAATTATACATAGCTGATCATTATGAGTATATTCTTGAAAAATCTGTTTATGCAGACATTTAATTACTGGCCAATGTCACAGACTCACTTGTTATCTGTTGATTGACGTCATACGAAGTGTCCGACAGAGTTATTCTGTATGGTGGCAGACTAGTTTGTGCTGGTTCCTCATGTCCTGGTTGCAGATCGTTGCATGCTCCAGGGTCTTCCGGGGCTCCATCATGATATCCTTTCACAAAGACTAGAGTCAAGGAAACAACTACGAACCAGATCAGACATCGGCAGTTGATACTATGCGTCATTGTTAGTTACCTTTTGGAAAATAATAACATTTAAATTTCTAAAAGGTTAGCTTACTACTGCAAATAAAAAAAGCAATATAAACTAATCTTGAAATAACGAGCCCCTTAATGTTAAATAGGCCTAACAATACCGAGAAAAAATACTATCACATTTCTGCTATTATATCTCTTTATATACTTCGGATATTGCGATTTCATATTATTCTCAAATTCTTCTGAGTCTAATTAATCTATCTAAAGAATCAACTAAATTGCAATCTGAATTTTAAAATATTTTAATTTTAATATGCTATACTAAATAGACCTATCGATGATAATCAATATGTATACTGTAGGCCTACTTTTATCATCACTGAACTAATTTCTTGAATAATATATCATCGAACATGATATTATATTGACTGTCACTCTAAAATATTTCACTAAAAAACAGATAAATGTTAGTCAATTATGAATTTGACACCTTTTTCAATAAATTATATTAATTTTGATCTGTAGTTTTAAAAGTATATACAAATTCACTAAACGATAACTACAAAATAAAGTAATCTTGTATACTCCAAATAACTTGCTTCGATAATCAACAAGATACAGCCTTAAATCTATATTCAAAGAAATAATTTTAAAATATACTGTGAGCAGTATATTTTCATTAATAATTCAGTTTGGAAAGCGCGATGAATGATTGTCAACCGTCTTATGTAGGCTAATTTTGAGCCCTTCATAAAAACATTAACATGCCTGATTAATAATCCTAATAAGAGATCTATTATTCACGATCCTCAGACAAGATTAGTTAATAATGTAGGTTAAGTGAGCGTAGTATACAGTATATGCAAGAATGTAGGTCTACCTAGGTAGGCCGCTATCCCATGGCAAAAATTCTTTAATAGATAATATCTCTAGAACCTTGAATCTTGTATCAAATGTGGACTGTAATGCGAACCTTGCACAAATAATAAATCACGTAATCATGAACGATAAATTGTATAGACTCTCAATTTAATAACGTATTCCCAAATAATTAAAATATAATTGACAATGAAAAGCTAGATGAATAGATTTACTTAGTTTATTTCATTTATACCAAGTAATAAGAAAATATAACATTCGATAATTAATGGTATTATTTTAAAATAAATTAAATTAAATCATTTAATTGAGTAAAAATTATTATTAATTACTAAATCTATAATATCATAAAAATTACGAAATTATTCACTAAAAGATTTATGATTAAGCTATTTTTCATGAGCTGACAACTCTGTTTGATTTAAACCATTCTTGATATTCTACTCTGTTATTAACTGACTATTAAAAAACTAACTTGAAACACTACAATACAATATATGATGCAGTGGCGTAGGCAAGGGGGGGGGAGGGTTAGGGGGTTAACCCCCCCCCCCATTAGCTTAGTTTCTTTTAAACAAAAAATAGTTCTTCACTTCAATAAGAAAAACACAAGACAATTGTTAGTAGCAATTGTTTTTCATACTTTATTCAATTTTTATTATTTAATTTATTTACTGTAATACTGTTGGATTGGTGTCAGAAAGGACATCCGGCCATAAAATATTTTAATCTCAAGCCCCCCTCCCCATCATAAATTCCTTGCTACGCCACTGATATGATGTAATGAAGGAGGGTAATTTTCTTATTCCAGTTAATATTATGTTAATTTATTCACACCCGTTCTTCAAGTTGTTTACACCGCACTCTTCTACCTCGATGGTAATTAATCAAATGAAAGTCAAGATTAGTAGACCTGTACCGGAACCTGATACTACTGTGATAGCTATCTACAGTGTAAATTTTAATAATTTCAAAAAGAATTTTAAAAAGAAGATCGATATTTTTGGAAGCCGGAACTTGCGACCAGAACAATTTAATTTTGCAACTTCTGTGTTTTCTTATTAAACGTTGGTGTAATACTAAAGCATGATAATGAGCAAAAGGCATTAATTTTTATTAAAAGTACTTTAATTAATTATAGGTAGCTATAATAATATCGAATAGTTTGTACATACACCATTGTTAGATTGAACTTAATTATGCGTAATTACGAGTTATAAAATTTGAACAAACATTTTTGAAGAAGCTAGAATCTGAAATATTGTTTAGTAATATTGTATTCATTTTGATATAGGCTACTGTACATAGACAATACAATATTGTAGTGTAGATAATACAATATTATTCTTTTAAATATTCGCACATACCACACGCATTGTCATTACTCAATAGATTATATAATAATATGGCTCATCTTTTTATAGAGTACAATGTTGTACATAATATTATTATGCACTATGACATCTTGAATTGGGATTTAAAAATTCAGTGAGGCAGTCGAGTAGCCGTGCATTTTGACTCGGTCGCTGGGGTCATAATATACTCAAACCAGTGACTGATTATCGTCCAGTTCAAAAAATGAGATTCACGCAATATAACATTGTTTGATCAATTCTAAAATACACTAGTATATTTTGCGAATTTCCAAAAGTGCTCAGCATGAAAATTATCATTTCTCAATGTTTTTGATATTCATTGTTTTATTTTAAATAAATTTAAACACGTTAATTATCATTAAAAGTAGCTTTGTGTCAAATTTTACAGTCTCCTATTCAATTGAACGAAAATCAGTTTTGTAAACTATATCCGTATTACCGGTTTGCCGTAAAATTATAAAGTGATTTGCATAGAATTGAAGACTTGTCTCACATTGGCACATAGCTTAACGAAAACTCTATATTCGATAAAAATATCGAAAATTTATTAAGTCATGGTGTTATACAGCACTGGGATCATTGAGGACATATTACAAAAAACGTTCAAGAATGACTTTGATTGTATCTCAAGAGAAATGACCTCATTGCACCGGTCACACGTGAAGATCTATAGTAATTCACTTGATGGTCAATTCTAAAGTATGCAGGTACAGTAGGAGATAGATCGTGTTTAGTACTATTGTGTTATGAGAACTGTTATGATAAAAATGAGTTTGTTTGCTAAAGAAATGTATTGACATCAACTACAGTATATAGAACTAAGATCTGTAACAGAGATGGCTAAAAACTGAAGCCGAGTCATTTATTTTGATCCGCGAAGATAAACAAAACTTATAATTATCTGTTATTTATAATTACAATTGATCTGTTTTAGATCTCGGTGTAACTGTTGATTGTAATCTTAACTTTACACTGCACATTAATAACACTGTCCGCAGTGCCCATGCTAGAGCTAATCTAATTTTAAGATGTTTTGTATCTAAAGATCCTGTTAGTCTAACTAAAGCATTTATTACATATGTTCGCCCTCTTGTTGAGTAACAAGAGCCCTCTTGAGGTTCATCAGTCTGGTCGTCAGTAGCCATTGGTTTGATTGATAAAATTGAATCAGTGCAAAGGCGTTTCACTAAGATGATTATTGGGTATCAATCACTTTCCTATTATGAACGCATTTTTAAACTTAATCTACAAACATTAGAGTTAAGACGTTTAATTGCTGATTTATGTCTATGTTATAAAGTTATAAACGGACTTGTGTCATTGAATTGTAATGAGTTCTTGAGACGTGCTGTCTCAAGTTAAGAGACCAGCATTTAACAGCAGTTGATAATTATGACCACGAGTATTTACAGAGCTACTGATATCAAAGAAATCATTACAACTTCTTTAGTTATCGTGTTGTAAAGCCGTGGAATTCATTACCACATAATAAATGCTGACTCGCCTGAATGTTTCAAACGTCTGCTTAACTTTCATGCTAGTACTTTAAATACTGTAAAATGAATTACCTATTTGATCCTACTGGTGTGACCTATAAGCGGTTTACTCCCTTGGTCAGCCGAACTTTCACTAGAACAATCACTGTTTCATTATAAAATTATTTATATATCGTCATTTTATGTCATTTCATATTTATGTATCATTCTATATTTAGGTTATATTGATGTTTGTGTACTATGATTGCATCTTGTGAGTAAAGAATAAATAAATAAAAATTAATAATGAACTACTTATATTTGGAAAAGTTTTAAAGACATTTTTTGATGATTAAATTAAACAAAAAGGTTGCTACGGTTTTGTAAAGAAAAATTGTATCGATTGTATTACATTAAGAATTGAATAATAATGTTATATAGGTCTAGAATATTTCTTTTGCTCGCCTCCTCTGATTTTTAAAAGTAATTTCATTACACGTATTCAACTGAATTTTCTGCAAAAGTCCCCTCCCCTAAGAAAAAACAAATTGTAATGAATTGGTCTAGTAATGTTCTTATTTGTTTGCAATTATCCTATAAAATACTATAGTTTGAATACAATATATAGTCGCAGTGTTGAGGTAATAAGCTATAAAAGTTAAACAACTGATAATAATGGACGAAAAGGTATGATTGACTAAAAATGGCTATCACTTGTTTTTGAAAACATTCTTACCATCCTTGTAAATATCTGAAATGATGTCACGAAATCTATTGTACATAGGTCTACGTTGCCTTACCGACACGTTAAATGAGACGACACCTAGAAAAATGACAATGAAAAGATATTATTATTGAGAATATGATCCGGTCACATGAAAGAGTTTACACTATTGAACTGTTATTATAAACAGTGGCATAGCTAGGATTCACAATGATGTTGGCGGATTTCCATCCAAACGTATCTGATGTTTTTTTTAGATTATCATTTTATTTCGACACATGGTAATTTTCCATTAAATCGTCACAAGGAGTGGGGAAGTTACACTGAACTAACACGTTTAACGTTACACAAAATAAATTTTTACATAAATACGGAGGGACGTAAAGGTTAAAATCCCCATAACCACCTTCTAAGCTAAACCACTGACTTAAAGTACCATTTTAGAATTATTGCCACCTATAATGGTCTCCAGAATATCCGAGACCACGACATGGAAACCCTACCTACCCCTGCTCTAAGATCTGAAAGCATACTCATTCATTGAGAAACATAACTAGAAGCGATACCAGTTTGGAATTTAGAACGAAAAAATCTTTAAGTTTTGTCCACTTTATCAACAGCCACTCAGCTAATTCTGTGTGGCTGTTAACTAGTATACATTAAACTAGTATAATGATATGTCAAGAACTAAATTTTGACCAGGACCGTTTAGGTATTTAAGGTCATTGAGTATAATTAACTTAATAGATGTAGGTATAAATTGTTTAAATTATTAAATGTAAATATATATACTGTATACTTACATTTAATTTGTTTCCCCTTAAAGATCGTATTTTTTTAATAATTATTTTAAGGTAAGCCAACCTTTCATAACTAGATAATGCGCAGAGTTGAAAACGCCTTTATTGTGTCGACTTCTGAAAGCAAAGAAATGATAAAAATTATTATTTCCGTTAAGAAACTGACCCGTAGGAAAATTATTGCGTCAAAGTTAAATTAAAAGTCTGTGACAAAGTTTAAAAGTGTCTTTGTTACGAAATATAAAAGCATTCGCACCAATAACAATTATAAACAATGCCAATAACTTTAATCTTCTCATGAATGTTTACGGTAGTTCAAAGAATTTTTAAATATTCAAAAACAAAATTATTGATATTATTGTTATTTCTTCTGAATTTTGGAATGAAACTCGTGATTCTCGACAAAAATAGAGAAAAATCTCGAGAATTTACCGAGAATTTTTTCAATGTCGGGTGATTGTATATAGCGTATACCACATTTACCAATGACTAATGCAGAGTTGCAATGCAAGCAGATCATCTAAAAGTAGTTGGATCTGCGTGTGCGTTATAATTAATCGATTAAAAAAATTCGATTAATCGAACAAGAAAGTTTTAATCAGTACCAGCCCTAATAAATATACAAGCTGTTGTAACTTAATCTATAATAAGTATAATAAGTGTATACTGTTAATATCATTATTTTACTAATAAATTATTAAATAAATATTCACTATTTATTATTAGTAATATTTAAATTTATTAATAAATTACTTACTAGAAAACATGCGGAGATGCCGATGTGATGACTTCTAAAGTAGATTAGCTTCCTGTATCGAGCTTGTCACACATTTTAATACTACAGTGTAGTATTTAATACTACAGTGTAGTATATTATCATTTTTGTCAAATTACTAGAATATTCGGAATCTATATTTAAACATAACTAAAAAAACCTACAGACCTGGCGATGCTTATTGTTCCAGTGAAGACGACTTCGAGTAAGAAATATTGTTGTTTTTATTCGTACTTTACTTGATTTCATAGCACGTTGCCTTTGCGTACATCATAGTTCGTGGTTTTAAATTTACATTTAGCAAAATGCGAAAATTGCTGCTGCTTGATACATTATTATAAATAAAGCAAATCAAGACTTACGCAACACTAATGAAATTTCAGTAGAGTTGAGCGATTTATATACCATGTAACATTTAAACTTTTTGAATTTTAACAAAATTATTTGATTCATCACCTTAATTAATTTTATCACCGTAAGTAATTATCTCTCTGGCAATCGATATTTGGCATGAAGATATTCTTTTTCAGCTAGCCTATTTAGTTCTGTTTATATTTTATATTTAAATTAATTTACTAAATTTATAATCTCATTGTAATTAAAAAAATAGTCAACTATAGATCATACTTTGTTGTTAAAATTGACATCTAAGTATTTTTTTAATAACTTAATAATTTTCTTACAACTTAGTCCCAAGTAGACTAAAATTAAAAACGTAATTTATTTATAAATTTTATGTAAACCCTATATATTTTAAATTTTATTTAATTGCTAATATAATATAATAATATAAAATTATAATTTATATTTAATTTATTTCATTTTTAGATTATTTCTCTGCATTAATGGATATTAAGTAACTTATTGTATTATTTGAATATCTAATTTAACTTACATATTCGTAGTAATTAATAATATTAATTAAAATGTAATAAGTGAAAGCCTAAAGTAACTTACATTTATGGAAAATTTAATAATATGTTTTAAAATCGTTTGAATTTGGAGGTATTTTTACTATAATGTAACAAAAGTACAAATAGCACTTGTATGAATAAATATCAATATGTAAATACCATAATAAAAATATAGAAGATAAAGTAATTATTGAATGATACTTGCTTGAGCTGACCTGGTGTAGTCCCAGGTGGTCCCTCTGTCATACCGCCACTCTGTTGTCCAGCTGTATTCATGGTCGTTGATTGAAGTACGTTGCCGGTAGTTACTGACATTGAAACCGATACAGCTGGTGCCATGGTTGAGATCGTACTTCCTTGCGATCCAGTATTTTGAATGACTGCTGTCGATACTGCTGGTGCCATGGTTGAAACAGTACTTCCTTGCGATCC
>JAQIXG010005208.1:0-11761 GCA_034700105.1 Oconnorella tubifera | reverse complement strand
TAACCTGCCTCCCCCCCCCCCCACCTCGGTAACTTTCCAAGTTTTTGTTAAACTGAGATTAATTGTGCCAAATTATTTTATTTGTAATTTACTTATATTTCTATATAAAGTTGTTAAGTTAATAATGTGATTATTAAATTGTTTCAATATACGGATATAGCAGTGCATAATGGTACTGGGACAAAATATCCTCAGACAAAATTTCCCTGTTAAAATATCTGTCAAGAAATGTCCCAAGACGAAAGGTTGCCTTAATCCTAACTCTAACCTTAACCATAGTTTTAACCCTAACCCAACGTAATGGAACATTTTATCTGGTGACTGTTATCCAGACACAATGCAGAAAATCAAACAAACATTTATTTTCTCATTTTGTATTTCAATGGAATTATATACCAACTGGTTAAATCACTGGACCTGAACATGGGGTGTTCGAGGGTTAGAATTCTTCATTGCTCACTACGTCACTGATTTGCTGCACCCTTTAGTAACCTATATCTTTGACATCATTCACTTATGGTGAAAATTCAAACCATTTACAATATTTCATGGACTTGTTGCACCCTTTAATAAGGCGTATAACTAAACAGTTGCTTCTTGGAGATCATCAGATATTAATCGTAAAGTTTGACACCTGTTTGACCATAAAGGATATTAACACGACAAGAAATCCTCAAATACATTATCCTGACAAAACTATCAGATTTTTCAGGACCATTTTGACAGGTCAAGCTTATATTATAAAATATTCTTCACATTTTCTATCTTAAAATACTATAACTGAAGTAAACTCAATTATCAGAAGATCTACAAAATCTAATGCAGCAAACAACGACTACTAATAATTGTAATAAATATTATCATAAAAAACATCAATTTACCATCAGTTGATTATACTAACTAACTATTTATATAATATGTATAACTATTAATTCACTGAATAGCACCATAGATAACAACTACATTGTAAACTGATATCAAAAAGTGAAACAATATTTACAATATGTTATATATAATATAACATACAGAATATAATATACAATATGTCATTATATCAAATCAGATCCTTGCATGTAAAATGCAATCACATAAGTCTAAATATCAAGAATGTCTACAGAGTCAAATAAGTTATGTTGCTTACTAAAGGGTGCAGCATATCTGCGCTGTAGGGAACCATATGAAACTCAAATCCTGAATATTGTTCAAGTTTGACACCACACACGCTATATAAACTGCTTGTAAATATATCGAACAAGTATCAATGAATAAAAGGGTGCAGCAAGTCAGTAAAATAATGTTTGACACATTTGGACTCGAACATGGAAACCTTCAAGTTTTAAGTTTAATACCCAAACCAATTCACCACAAGTTTCCAAGTAAATTAAAGCAAGTCATGTGTCTTCATAATCAAATTTACTCTAAACTAGACGAACTAGATTTGTTAACCAGTATAAATTTCAACTGCAGAATCAAATAAAATGTGTTATGTTATTAAATTATAAGATGGATCATTTCTCTTATTTTAAATAAGAAATAAGTTGAAATACTGTTCACTGCTCACTTTGTTTTAACTGACAGTAGAGTGACAAAGTTGGAGTTATGAGTGATGAGTGATAATCAACTTTTTGTATATACATCTGTAGTAAACAACTCTTGAATGTAATCAGTCTTAATTTAAAATTTAAGTTTAACGTCTGGATTGCTGTTTTATAATAAAAATGTCTCAGAAGTATCTGTTAATTTGAGTGTCTTACTAAAGGGTGCAGCTAGTTAGTGAAATAGTCATCATTATCGCGATTCGAACCTGGACCTATTGTGTCTAAGTCCGGTGCTCTAACCACTCTACTCTAGTTGTTTGTTTTTGTCGGATCACAGTAAATAACCAAAGTAAACAATAACCAGAGTAAATAATATCAAAAATAAAATGCACTTTATCACATTATTTATATCAGCGGTAAAAAAACTCGTCAATGGAACTCTCAAATCAAATCACTGTAATAACTCCAGAAAAAAATTAACTTCTATTTTTCGATCGAAAACAAATTGAGTATTTATTACCATAAAAATATTATATACCCCTAACCCTCCCCCTCCCCCCCAATATAAAATTAAATGACGGATAAGTTTCTGACAACCCCCCCACTCTGCTGCAATGGATCTTGGTCAGAATCTGAATTCAACGATTCGTTCGTTCGTTCTGTCGGTGATTTTAACCGGCTGAATGACATCAGCAGAATAGCCTAGAGAACATTCCAGAGAACAATAAAATGAGGATTAAAATCTATTACGAACAAATAAAGCCTAAGAAATATACGTTAACATAAGAGTCGTCTCCGTAAAGGCGCTACAAGTTGAAGAATTCATCAAAAAATGTCAGACTAGATTCAAGAAAAAGTTTCAAGAATTAGATCTTTAGAACAAAATTAGAATCTTTAGAAACTAGAAAATTAGATCTTTAGAAACAATTAGAACAAAAAATGATAGCGCTTAACGCTATCATTTTTTGTCCATATACCGTTTTTTAAATAAATTCTCAAAAATGTGAGGAGGGGGGGGTTTTAACACTAAACAAACATTTTTAACTCTATGTATAATAATGCATAGAGTTAACACACATAACCAATAGTTAATTAACAATTGACATTAATAATATTTGTTAATCCAATTACCAGAGCAATAAGATTGACAGCTAGCATGACAGAGAATATAATGTATGAACTGATGAATAGACTGCTGGCCCACACAGGTCCTAGAATTGTACCGAACCCAACAAATATGCGACGAATTCCTTGAGCTAGACCTGGTAGAAAAGTTCATTTAATAACTGTACTGTGTAGTACGTGTAATGTGTTCAGAGAGCCGGACTCGGATGAGACCAGTTCGGGTTCGATTCCTGTGAATTCTCACTATATCACCAACTTGCTGTACCCTTTAGTAAGACGCTTAAACATCTACGTCTGAGACATCATTCGTATAATACGGTGTTCGTATTATACGCTAAATACATAACATGCATAAAGATGCAGCAAGCACTGATATGTTGCAAAGTATTCCAACCTTGGATATCTAGACTTTGAGTCGATAACTTTACTTCTGTGCCATTTAATGTCAATGTAGGCCAAAATTACTTTAACTTTAGAAATAAACTTGAAATTTAATTTAATAAACACTTGTAATATATTATATACTATAAACATATACAATATTAATGTACGACTATTATTGAGATCAGTTGTGAATAGATAAAAGTAAATAAATGTATCTAATTATAAATAAATACGATAATTTTATGAAGTAATTCCAGTGAATGTAAACCTTGAGTTTCTTTTTTGATAATCTTAGAATAGAGAGAACTGCTGGCTACAATAAGGAAAGGTAAGCACAGAACATCAATGAACACGCAGAGCATCAGTATGGGAAGATTCATTGATACATCGTCTGATATTTAATAAACAAAAGCAATAAAATTAAATTCAATATAAAATCAAATACAACTAAATAACAGTTAAACAAGTATTGAAAATAAAATTTAAAAAAAATAAGTTTGAGACAAAAGTTGAATTGTTTTTGGGAAACTGTCCCAAAAATACAAAAATGTTGTTTACTTATGTAATGAGATGAATAGTAAAATCATAGACTTCATCTGAAACTTAAAGTTATCATTCCTTAAGTAAATGAAACAAGAATGAAAATGAATATAAAATTTACTATTCAGTTAAATGATGCAGAGACTGTGCTTCTGGGTTAATTGGGTTTAATGGTTAACATCTGGATTACCATATTATGAAAGATGTCTCAGACATAGCTGTCAAGTTCAGCGCCTTACTAAAGGGTGCAGCATGTTAAGCTTAATGTCTGGATTTCCGTATTATATTCTCAGTATTAATTAACCACATTTATAATTTTTTTAGACGATATAAAATGATGTGTTTCTATAATATTAGTCCAGCTTTTAATAAATAAAATATATGATAGAAATTTATTAAAAATATAATAAACAATACGACATACTGGGTTTAGCTTTAGGAATGAACCAAATAAAAAAGCCAAGAATACAAGTTTCTAGAATGAATCCAAATAACATCATAGATCTGTCGCTCATTCTTTTACTCAATATTTTTATCATTATAAACACTGCAATCATCTGAAAGAAATAAAGTTTTGTTTTGAGTGCTTATTTAATGTCACATTATTGTGAAGGTAATAGTGCAGAGCAGACAGTAATGTTATCATTTGTATAATATGGTAATCCAAACATTAAACTTAACTTGCTGCACCCTTTAGTAAGACGCTTAAATAAATAGCTAAGTCTGAGACATCATTCATATAATACAATAATCCAGATGTTAACTTGTTGCGTCCTTTAGTAAGACGCTTAAATTGACAGTTACATCTGAGACATCTTTCATATAATACTGTAATCCAGACGTTAAACTTAACTTGCTGTACCCTTTTGTAAAACGTTTAAATTGACAGCTGCGTATAAACATCATTCATATAATACAATAATCCAGACGTTGAACTTAACTTGTTGCACCCTTTAGTAAGACGCATAAATTGACAGCTACGTATAAAACATCATTCGTATAATACTGCAATCCAGACAATAAACTCTAACACAAGCCAAAACTATGCTCGCAGCCTATTGTTACGTACAGACATACATCAACAATTCTACCAACAGACTCAACCCATACCTGTAGAGCACAAGCGCAATATAGAATACTGTTTTCTATTTCTCTCCAGCCAAGTAAATGATTAGTCAGGGGGGTTATGATCGCCTGCGTTCAAATAACAACTTTACAATTGAAACGGAAGTTTAGACGGAAATATTTAATAAATAGCCTTGTGTTTGTCTGTTAACGTCACATCAGCACCAAAAGGTTGTTTGTGATAAGTAAAGAGATTTCGCAGAAACCAGTGATGAGTGAACGCTTGATTCTTGCTTAAAATAGTGCCGTAAAGAATTTTTATTCATGAATGACAGAGCATAATAAACCTAAGCGTGGATCGCATTTTATGACAGATTATGAAATGATGATGATACTAGGAAATAATGATGAAATGATGATGAAATGATGATGGTATGATGATGATATGATGATGATGACAACGCTGATCTACAATCATGATCAATTATTAATTACTGATTAAGTTAATCATTGATCACTGATAAAGCCTAATCAATGATTAAGACTATTAATAGCTGATTACGTTAATTCACAATCAAGACTATTTTTCAATAAAAATAATCTTCCTTATAAATGAAATACTAGAAGAGAAATTAACTCAGAAAAAGTCAGAAATAAACAGAAAAGAAGACACTACCTCCAGAGCCATTTGATTGAAGAAAGACACAAAAACTATGATCAGAATCGCAACTATTTCTTCTCGCAGAAATTCTACGCAAAAGCATTAAATAAATAATGCAGAAACTTTATAATATTACAACTAATTCAGATTATTAATTAATTATTTATTAACGCCAATTAATTTTTTATTTATCATATTAATATGTCAAATTAATTAATAATATGTACTGGCCTTAATTAAAAGACCAACTTGGTAAAAAAAAATTTAAATTTAAAAATTTATATTTAATATATTAGCAAACATTCTACAAAATAACCTTCAATTAAAAACTCAGAAACTTTGAAACATTTTAAAGAATAAATTAATCTAGCAAAAAATCACAGGCATACAGGACTCAAAGCTAGACCTGCTGGTTCTGAGTCTGACGCTCTACTACTTGGCCAACTAGCTTTACTAATCACTGTTACATTACTACAAAGGATTCGAACCAACAAACCCTTGTTCCTAGTCAACCAATCTAACCACTTTGTCAAAAATATCAAGCAATAAACTCTTACCATTAATATAAAAGTCCAAATTTCTATCTTTCACACCCGGTCTCAAACCCACAACCTCTGAACTAACAGGAACTGAACCCTCCACCTCTCTCACTACTACACCATCTACAGTGTCTCTCTCACCCAATAACCGTTCAGTCGATGTAAATAACCGCGAATCAGAAGTCAACAATCTCGGGGAAACCCCACCCAGTAAATTCCTGCTGTTATCAATGTCATTATAACCATCCATAGTGGTTATATCTTCTACTGGGGAGGAAGTCAACAATCGTAATTTATCTCTCTCTAAATCACACACACTCGTCTTTCTGAAATGTTCGCTGATTCTACCCTTCATGAAATTTTCTGCCTCTTCCATGAATTCATTCGACGACGATAAATGAGCGTTATCTGACCGATATTCACCACTAGATTGACTCGTATTGGCCGTCGTTGACCGTTGAGATACGTCAGAGGGGTCAATGGAGTCGTATTCAATGTCGTTTTCTACGTTTGTTGTGAAAAGGTATTCAGACTGGGTGGCTGGCTGGCTGAGTTGTTCATCTTCTAGTAGTTCTTCTAAATGGATAGTTGGAAGATTCCAGAAAAAAAAGATAGTCAGAATTTCGTGGAAGGCCCAAAGGACAGCCATGAATAGCTGGAAATAATAGTCAAATAGTACCGTTACATCAGCACAAATGTGTCTATTTAGTGACTTGTTGTGAACTGCGTGTGTGTACACAAAGTGATGAGTGAACGCTTGAGTCTTAGATAATTTTCCTTTAAGAATGACGGGGCAAGCGGAAATCTATTTAAAATTCTCAATATATAAAAAAGATATTTTTTGTAGAATTTTGTTCCCAAAGGAATTTATTTAATTTAAATGAGCATCAAATTAATTAAAAGTCTAGCTATTATCAAATCAAGATTTAAGAAAGTTTCTAATAAAGTCTACTGACCCCTGGTGACCGGTAAGCATCAACCGTAAATGGACCGACGGTAAAATTGACCAGTCGGAGAAATAAATTAAAACCAGGACCTGGAATATAAATGTAGTGGAAAAACTATAAATAACAATAAAGGAAATTAAACAAAGATAAATTTTTGATAAAGCAATATTATTAAAGTAAATACGTAAATATTCAAATGCCATTTATATCTATATCAAGCCGCCACCATTCATTCATTCATTGCTTCATTCATTCCTTCATTCATTCCTCCACCATAAACATATCCATCTATCCATTCATTAATTAACTCGTGCTTTAATTCATCCATGAAATCATTCCTTCACTCCAACATTCATTCGCAAGATCATTAATTCTATCTTCAAAACATTCATCCACTCACTCACCCACTCACCCATCCATCCATCAACCCATCCTTCCATCCACTCATCCACCCATCCATCTATCCATCCACAAACTCATCCATTCATCTATCAATCCATCTAACCATCCACCCATCCATCCACCCACCCACTCACCTATAAGCAGACCCACTTGCCTCACAGCTAAGAAAGAAGAATAGACAGATGTGCGTTCAGTGTGTGATGTCACTCTTGCAATATCAGCGAACAGAGCACAACTAACACTAGAACCTATACCTAATAGAACACAACTTACACTAGAACCTATACCTAACAGAGCACAACTTACACTAGAACCTATACCTAATAGAGCACAACTTACACTAGAACCTATATCTAACAGAGCACAACTAACACTAGAACCTATACCTAATAGAGCACAACTTACTCTAGAACCTATACCTAATAGAGCATAACTTACACTAGAACCTATACCTAATAGAGCACAACTTACACTAGAACCTATACCTAATAAACACGTTTAATAGAATCAATACCTAATAAAACACGCTAGCACCTATACCTAACACAAGAATCTTTACTTTACTAATAAATAGCATCTGTCTGTTTATCTGTCTATCTGTCTGTTAAATATCCATCCATCTATTCATCCCTCCATTCACACATCCATCCAATCATCCACATCTCCATTCATCCATCAATCCATCCATGGATGAGTAAATGAATAACCATCCATCCATCCACCCATCCACCCAACCAACCATCTAACCATCGATTCATTCATCCATCCATCTAACGATCCATCCATCTAACCATCCATCCACTCATCCACCCATCCATCCATCCATCACTACATCACAAAAATGTGCTGCATAAACCACGCACCCGCTACAAAACGTCCAGCTACCAGCATCCAAGGACTGAGTCCAGCGCAGTACATAAGACTGCCACAGATCTGTACAACATTAGACACCAACAAGATCAACTTGGTGTTACCTGTTCTATCTGACCATCTAGTAAAAACAGTACGTAGTATAATAATAAATATTATCTATTATTGATAATAGTGTATAAGTCAAGGATCGGTAATAAAGTGGTTACAATTCACGATTATGAAGAAACAGGTCCGGGTTCAATTTCTGTAAATGCTCACTGTATTGCTAACTTGCTGCACTCTTTAGTAAGACATTTATATTGATAGCTATGTCTTAGACATCGTTCTTGTAATTCGGTAATCTAGACATTAAACTTAATTTGCTGCACCCTTTAGTAAAATACTGAAATTGACAGCTATGTCCGAGACATCATTCTTATAATATAGTACTTAAGACTAAATTGTGCATGTTGATTAATGTTACATCAGCATAAAAGCGATCAACAATTCAATATGTAAATATTTTAATATTAATTCTATCTTATTTCATTACAAAAGAAATTAAATTAATTTTTATTTCATTTTATATAAAACCTTCCGACGAATGGAGCAGCGATTAGGTCGGCGAGGGAAAAAGAAGCGAGAACAAGACCCATGAAATACTGCGGAGCATTAAACGTTTCACTTAGGTATAACCAAACGGTGGGCAGAATAACGGCTGAAATAAAAGAAAAGAAACCTTATAAATATATAAACATAGATAAGAATTAAATTAAAAGAAACTATTTATGAAATCTTTGTTTATTTAGCTGCAAAAATAAGTATACATTACTAATAATTATAATTGAAAAATTATACATCTTTTTTATCAAACTAATTCAATCAAAGTAATTAAACTAATAAAACAGTCAAATACTTTTTATTCATTAATTACTGTCACATCAGAACGCTTTTATCAGAAATTTATCGTCAAAAATTGTACAATTTTAATATCTTTAAAAATTCTGCAACCCCCCAGCAAGTCTAAACTAATTTTTAATAATCAAAATAACGCGTGAACTTGCTTTAATTATAAACTGCTTTATGAAATATTTATTATGTTATGAAATGTTTTAATTATGAATTAGGAACATGATTATGAGAATGACGTAATTATACAGATTAATTGTAGTTGTTTATTTATTATATAATTAATTGTAAAATTAATTTATTAATTAATTTATTAATTAATTTGTTAATTTATTTATTGCTAAACTAACCATACTCAATTCCTCCTAAAAGAAAGAACACTCCGATAGTTCCGTAAGTTATCCGACGTTTTTGTTTCAGTGAAAACATCTTCCCCCACAATCCCTCGCCGAAATCGCCGAAATTGATGACAATGCAATATTTTACTCATTTGTTTCTAGAATTTCAACTAATTTTTACTTCTTTTTTACTTTCAAGTTTACTTTTTAATTCTGTAGGCAGTTCAAATTTTACATTTAGTTTAAAATGTTACTATTTTTACCATAATAATAACCTTATCTAGAAGCTCAACGTAATGTCAATTAAGGGTGGGGGGGGGGTCTTAACAATACTTTAAATAATTATAATTCTACAGTCTTTTGCAGAAGAAACTCGGCCTAAAAATTAATAAGTCGTAAAAATTTGTCAGGAGAAGGGGGAAAGCGGGGGAGATAAAATTTTCTTTAACCCCCACCCCCTAATGTTTCGCATAAACGTCTAATACATGGTCACATATCTTAAATGAGATGACCTGAAGAATTACACCAATAAGATACATACAGCCGAAAATTTTCACAAATTCATTGGATTTGAATTACAGAATCTCTCTTCTAATCGCCCATTATACAGATTTTCAATTAAAATATCCGGCTTCCGTCAACTTTCCCCCCTCCTTCCGGTAAATAAAAGATATTTTTTATTTTATTTGTTTAAAATTTTTTTTTAATAAAAGTAAACAAACTATGGAAAAACCCAATGTAGAAAAAAACCCGGTCCAATTTTTAATCTTTCTACAAAAGATCATTGAAAAGATTCGAATTTTAAAATTTCTTTAAAAAATGATGAATCGTGTGTATTAATTGGACAAACAGTGCATAATAAGTATCAAACAGACCTCCCCAGCTAAAATATAAAATAACTGATTCTCTTATATGTAAAGATATTTTTTAATTTCAATTCAAGAGACGGGGGGAAGTGCAGCAAATTAAAAAAAAACGAGCGAGACACCTCTACCACAGGCACATTTCATTTTCTAGAAACTTTTTCTAATTATTTAGCTGTGCACAGCGACAAAACTTACCCGCCTACCTATCTGTGCAGAGCTAGTTTACTGCCTACCTACTGTGCACACCAATTATAGGCCATCTAATTTTTATTTTTCTAAACCTAGGAAGTGCACAGGTACGTTACAAATTGATCGTGTTAAAGCATTTTATAACGCGATCAATTCATAAATAGAATAATTACAGAGACTTTAAGATCTATCCAAAGTCAGGCGCAGCTGTTACAAGTCCAGAAAGTTTTCAGCTGATTCTAGTTCACGGTGACCTCAGTAAATAGAGCTCCTTCTCCATCACATGCAGAATTGCAGATACAGTAATATATCTATAAAGTAGCCAATATAATAAAAACAATGTGTAAAAATTACTACTAAAAAATAGGCAGGCTTATCACTGATAGACTATTATTGAGCTCATTCAATTCATAAGATATATGCGAAATAACTTTTGGTTTAAAAGATAAAACTTATTGAATAAGCCTGTACCTAAATTGGATACTAATATTATAATAGTCGTTATAGTCGTGCATCAAGACAAAATATTGAACAGATAAATTGAAAAACTATATCGACTTAATAACAAAATATAGACATAGAATAAAAGAAAATTTCAATATGGTTAAAAAACAATACCAGAAATATATAGAATTATATATCTACCTCAGATATATGTAGGCCTAGATGTTCATTAATGTAGTGCGATAGGCCTATGTTTTGCAATACACAAGAGAGACGACTGGAATGAAATGAATATGTATGCTGTTGAATAGTTCATTCAACGATCAGCAACAAATATCTACAATAAGAAACATAAGACAGTAATATTATTATTAATATAGGCCTACTAAAATGCAGGCTTAAATACTTTTAGGCTACCATAGCCTAGATGCATAATAGTATGCATAGAACAGAACAGGTGCCATGAGATGATATATTCCAAACAACGAAGCAGTTCTTGTCCTAGACACCAGACCATGTAGACCTAAAAACAAAAATATATACTTCAAAAAATTACGTTTATATACTGAATGTAATTCTAAACAAAAATAGAATCAAATAATGAGAAACTTTCTAAAAATAATCGATCATACAACGCAACTAAATGCTAGCAAACTTAACTAACGCCAACGAACATTAAACAAATTCATGACAAACTACAATAGACCTATACCGAATGAAAAATTCAAATTTAAAATTTGAAACGCAACAAATTTAAAATATTGTGAAATAGAGCAAAAATTCCAGGGGCCTCCTGGAAAATTTGAGCCCTGCAAACGAGACTCAAATTGTGTAAAACGTTTAAGACTGATGCCATTCTGAAACGTTTCATAAATTAGATCTTATGAAGCGAGGACCAAAAAATCTTGAAAAAAGTGTGACAACGAATTCTAAGCGTAGCGGTAAAGACAACGATGTCAAAA
>JAQIXG010005207.1:0-11761 GCA_034700105.1 Oconnorella tubifera | reverse complement strand
CCGACCCAGTAGGCGAGTTACCCAGTAGGCGAGATCCCAGTAGGCGAGTTACCCAGTAGGCGAGTTGACTTGACCCCGTTATTATTAAGGCAATCTTGTCTAATCATTTACTCGTATCTGCCTGAATGTAACAATATCATATAATAGTGAAACAATGTCAAGATGATTCCCTCCTCTGGTATATATACTCTCTCCGGTTTATATTTAGCAGGGAAACATCTAACATCCTTAACCTAAACTCTTGCTCTGACTAACTCTGTATATCGTTATTCCAAACGCTGATGGACTCTTTTAATAGAATCATTTGTATTATTATTCATTATGCAAATTTTATTGTATAAACTAAAGATTCTTCACTTATTGAAATTGCTACTATGATTATCCATGACCACAAGCTACAGTGAGAAGTCTACGCTTATAGTCTCATGTCTGTCTACTGGTTAGAGAAATCAGTAGATCATCCGGTGGTGCCTTGCACGATATATCAATTACAGTCGTCGCGACCCAATCAAGCGACTGATCGAATCATCTCGGATGATCTAAACAACCATGAAACCGCACACGAGATGAGGAACTCAAGGTCAATGCTTGGGCATTCATGAATTCTTCTTAATGTTTTTTTTTTATGAAAACAAAGAATATCAATCATGATTAGAATAGTTTTGTTAATGGTGCGAAATATAATCGATTCTTTAAAAAAACTGCATGCAGTATGCTAAGCTGAGAATGAGAATTTATTCATTACTGAACAAAAGAAATGCTGCAATATTGTTTTGTACAGTAAAAAATATCATTAGTTACAGTACAGCGTTCGTTGGTTGTGATCGGTTAAGTTTTTGATAAAATTGAATGAAAATTTCACTTAGGATCTTGAGATAGTCGAAGAAACCATCTGTCAAGATTCATTTCGTTGCTTTATTCTGTTAAAGACTGGTTCAAAATGCCAACATTTATCCGCGTCTGTCTGTAAGACAGTGTTATATCACAACGACATTTTTATTATTAACATTATAATCAAATTTAACGCCGAATATAATTATAATATAAAAATCAAATTTCTAGTTCTGATTCTTGGTTTTTTAATTCATTAAATTAAGTATTATATAATCAAACTATGAACATGTTGATTGAAATGTAAGGAATTAATTTACAAAAATTCCGTATCTAAAGAGTTTTCAATTTCCAGTGAAAGTCAAATAGAAAACTATCCTAATGTGATCGAGGCTTAAATTGATCGCTGACGCTGCGGCGATCAACTTTAATTCGTCTCTCGAGTCGCGCGACTATTTGACGCTGCAGCGACTGCGACGTGAAATCGTCGTCGTCTTCGATATATTTTCATTTGAAAGCCTTCGTAGTTTGTGTTAGGTTTGTGTATAAAGTAGAAATACGTATAGTTTAGCATAAATATCCGTGTGTTTTATAAGTCTAGAGTTGTCGTTTCTTTAGCGAATATGTATTAGGTTTACAATGATTAGGATAATAAATACAGATACAATATTTATTGTTTATGTGGAGTGGGGGGAGGGGCAGGCGCGGCGCCACGAATTTAAAACTGGGGGGGGGGTCAAAAATGAGTTTGACCCCTCCACTAGGGGGGCCAATTTCAGTTTGATCCCCCCCCCACTAGGGGGGTCAAACTGAAAATTTCGAAAGTGATGACCTTTTTTTCTGGTTGTTACTGCATTTTTGGGCTGACTTTCAATATGCAATTTAATTCTACTGTACACCAAACTATATGTGTCGGACACGTGATGTGGGGGACACGAACCGACCAGAGATCGGTTCGTGTCCCCCACAGTGGGGGGGATATCATAAAAACTGGGGGGGATATGTCCCCCCCCTTAGCTCTCGTGGTGGCGCCGCGCCTGGGGAGGGGGTGATTGGTTAGTCTTTTATTAGTTATAGAAGTAACCAACTAGTACTTACAGTATCCGTTATAATAGTTATAGTTTCGTAGTTATCAATAATAGAATAAATAGCGTGCTGACCTATATATAAGTTGGAATTATTTAATTATAACAAATAAGCGTAATTAGCCAAAAATAAATTAATGCTTTTTTACTAAATACTTAATTAAATCACACCGAAAGTAAATCGCTGAACATCCTAGTAACATGGCTGCAGATATTGACATTATTAGTTTAATAAAACATATTTAATTAATATTACATAATATTAATATTACATATCATTATTTTATTTGCATATTTTATTTAAAAAACATTATTTAGCGTGTGGAATTAATCCATTGTTTATAAAACATGATATATAAACGTGATATGCTATGCCTAGCATTTCCTTACGTTTGTGTTCATGCGTCGTTTTATTCTTGACATCAAATTATTATGAAAACAGCATTTAAATTTTGAAGTCAAAAATATTATACGACAAATATTACACGAAATTGAATTTATCCTTAAATTTGCGTGCCTATACTGATCATCATGATTTGTTCTCACACAACTACTGATCCAAATCAATCCAGTCTTTTTATCAACAACGAAAAATCATTAGCATTAGCACTACCACCATCCACCAAGTCGCCTTCTCTCTCAGAAAACAATTCAACCAGTTCAAGGCAAACATCACCCAGATCAAATCATATCGAACAGAAAAAATCCATCGTCCCCCCGGGGGGCGACCGACAGATCACCAGGGGCGAGGGGGACACGACTAATAACGGAACGAGGGACGTCGAGGTTGGGACGGGAGTGGTGGGGGGAGGAGGGAAGGAATTAACTGTACAATATTGCACGGGATCAAGGAGATCGAGACGGTGGACGGTTGTGGAAAAGAATTTGTTTCTTTTTTGCGTTTTTTTGTTGTGCGCGTGTTTGATGCTTACCGGTTTAACGATTACTGGTTGGTTGAAAGATTCGATGAAAGGTAAGTGGAATTGGGACTAGATGGGACAATGGGGGTAGCCAGGGCGTTTGGGGGCTATATAACCTCCCTCTCCCCTATTCTAGAGTTAAACGTATTATTTAAAAAAAATACTGTAAGCGGAAACCAAAAGTCAAGTAAAAATTTTAAAAAGGTCATCATATTTTTTTGGAAGGAAACCACCCCCCTTGACCCTTTCTGAAATGCTGACTACGCGAAAGAGATAGAATAGAACATGGTTTACGAGGGTTGCTTAATTTATTTTCAATATTTTAACAATTAAAGTGATATAAATAATATACTTTCGTATATTCTGTAATTATTAATACTAATTAATAGTAAAATTTTAAGTTTAACTTTGGTACCAAAACATAGAAGTCTTAATGACTCAAAGCAGTCACTCAATATGCGAACGCACCGGTACAACTGTTTTCTACAATTTCTGAACAGGCATATAAATATGCATTCATGCAATATACATGGTGTCCCAAAAAGCGAAATCTCTAAAAATATATCATATTGTTTTTTGACCATCTTAATGGATATAAACATTGGTGTACAAAAAAACCGTTCTCATTTTCAGATGTTTAATTCCAAAAAACATATTTCTATGAAATGTAACTTTCTCTTCGAGTAGGTCATTTATTTTGACATAGCATTAGATAATTTTGTATCCAATATGCAATGTGTCTGTTATTGAGATGACCTATTTGGCCAGCAAAATAAATTCAGCAAATATGAAACACAGGATCAGAGTTAGAGATCACATCGAATACTATTATTATCTGAAGCCAGTCGTTCGCTTATTTTTATTATTAATCTCAATATTTCATTTGATTCCGGAAATTATAGAGAGAGAAAAAGAAATGTTTTAAATTACGAGTTTTCAATAATTAAGGCATGTAAATAAAAATGAAATGAATTTATTCATATAAAAAAGAACATTTACATATTGTGTAAAATGAAACTGTATAAGTGAAATTTATTTATAAAGTGATCGTAGTTTTTGCAGTTTTAAAATATGAACGCCGGCCTGGGTCATCATGAATACAGGAAACCCCACAAAAATTGGCACGGATCATTCAATTACACCTTGTGTAGGTCTATAAAAATTATAATTAGTATTAAAATACGAGTACAAATGAAAACATCATCAAATTTATGTACAGTGTATCGATCAGCCTTACTTAAATAATGTAAATATTAGTAAATATATATAGTTTTTTGATAACAGATGTTGATCTTCTGTTACTCCTCTTATAAATATATTTGTACAATACATTATATCAATAAAGTATTTGCCAACATGTTGATGATGGTGGTCATTTTTCTTTCACCCTGTAAACTTTGAGCATTTCGAGATCTCATTGTAGATTAATTGAGCAATTCATCTGATTGTGATGCACCTGACTACTTTCTAATCTGCTGATAAACGTGTGTAGTTAATTTTAGATTCCACTACATGTCATACAGTGGACTGTATTTAGATTTCTACGCGCGGTACAATGTTTCATTAATTTTGAAAGAAATATTTATTAATTAAAATCATTCTTTGTGATTCAGTCAGTTTAACTTACTATTGATCCCTCATTAGCTTTATTAACTAGTCGAAATATAAGTAGTAAACGTAATTTGCATTAAAAGTGAAACAGTAGGATTTCGATTATCTTGCAATGTTTCTAATTCTTTGGCTAAAAGAGTAACTAACGCGTTTTATACGCATTCTAGGAATTCGTATGACTATTCGCCGCAAATGAGCAGATTGAAAGATATGAATGAGTTTGAACTGAAAGGAATAAATTGGAAGTTGTAGTTCATATCTCACCGCAAATTGAAGAAACAGATCCATGCAGTATCGCTGCAATGAAAATATTTACGAGATATTCAAATCTTAGTGATTTACAATATTGTAATTTTTCGATGAAGATTCAATTTTGATTTTTATTTCAATAATGTCGACAATTTGTTATTCTTTCAAGGTTGCATTTAGGGAGAGTAAAAGGGGTATCATCCCCTACCCCCCCCCCCTCACCTGTTGAGATTGCTATACTGTTATTTTTATGTGCAAGATTGAAAACTTGGTGAGAAACAATTGCTTCATCAGGAATTATACGATCAGAAATTTTGCATTTACTTTGTGCGCAAAGATTAGAAATTAAACAAAGAAAATTACAAGAAATAGAATAAAGAAACATTGCAACCAAACAGAAACAGAAAAAAATTAAAAATTAATTGGAAGAAAATTGAGACTCTATCGTCTCAGGAGATCCAAGGTCCACTCTTTCCTTAAGCAAATCTTTGGCGATGCAACGGGAAAATGATGCTGCAGTGCTGGAAACTTTTGACACAATTTCCTCAAAACATTTTATGACTGTTGTCAAACATTTAATTTACCATCATACTTGTTTAATTTACTACTGAAACTATTTGTATTCATCTAAATATAAACATAAAATGTTTTGAGGAAATTGATTCTATTCTATGCATATCCTGCATAATATGCTGCATTTTATATATTGTCAATAAAACTTTTTTACTTATCATTTAAAAACTATAACGTATACATATAATTCTATTAAATATACCATTGAAAGAAAATATTAAAAGTAAAAACACTGAAAACAGAACGATACGATGAAAATCGGCGAGAAAATGATTGAGCTAAAACATAGACAGATAAATGGAGCGATTATCTGAACAAAAGAAAATAAAATATATAACGACAGGAAGAGAAAGAGGCAATAAAAAGGGAGAAGGTGGGTTGCAGGACCGGAAAATCTGACCATAAATCTGTTTGACAGGGGACTGCTCGGGACTCGACGGACTGCGACGGGCGGGGATAAATCTTCGCACGTCGGACGTGTAAATATTTCAGGCGGTAAAGTTATGATTCGAGGCAATAGATTTCGAATGTATATACTTTTAAATAGATCCAACAGATGCGAGAATGAAAATGATGTATTGTGAGAGATTTGTGTTAGTGATTTACAGTGGTTATAATGTTATTATGAGAAGAAAGGATGGTTTTGATGAAGTAAATGAATGAAATAGTTGTTTATTTTTCTTCGGAAACAATGAGTTGTTTGTATGCTTATTGTTTGTGAAAATTTTGATTGATTGAATATACTTAATGCACTCTGATTTTATTATAAATCAATTTATGGAAATATGATTTTGTTTTTTTTCAATAAGGTCTTTGTTCAAATAAAATGCAACTATAGTTTAAGTTTTGAATATAATAAAAATAGATTTTCGGAGATAAAGCTGATTACTGTACTTTTCCTTATTATTGATCTTAGTCTATAATTGTAATAGAAATTAAGATCTAATCATTTAGATATAATCTTATGACTGAAATCACTGATTAACGAAATTAAGTTAAACTAATAAATAACAGAAAATAATAGAATTATAATCTTCATTTTGTTGCTGTTTTCAGACAAAGTTTGCACAACTACACACTGTGTGCTCACAGGTAATGTAAAAGAAAAAAGATTAAAGCTGTATAATAGATTATCTTTTCTGATCTTATTTGAATATTTTTAATTTTTTTGAGTTATTACTAACTTTGAGCGACATAGTGGTGTAGGCCAATCTACAAACAATTTAACGAATCGCTTACTTTCAATTCATTTGTGAGCATATTTTTAAACGTAAAATTATTGAAAAATATATAAAAAAACTTTCAACGTACGATTTTGATGCGTGTATTTTATTATTGAGATAAATGACATGAAATGTAAAAATTAATCGTAGAATTTATAAAATGTTTACTTTTCAATTATATAACACCACCCTCCCGGCCTCCCCCCCCCAATTCCTTTCTAAAATCAGGGATTTGAATTCCGACCAAGCCAGTGCCTAGAAATGAATTTATTTGATTAATTTCTTGAAATTATTAGCTATTTCATAACAGGATTCTCTCTGGTTTTGTTTGATATGCGAAAAAATAATGACATCATGATGAATCGTGCTAACGGTGACAACGATGATAATAATAAAATGATGATGATGATAATATGATAATAATATGATCATGATGATAATGATAATAATATGATAATAATATGATGATTTCGTTCGTTCTATAAAAAGTAATTAAGCAGTCGCGATAGATTTGCTTAAAACTCACATTTGACGATGCAAATAATGATATTACTTTTTATTATAATCAAAAATGACCAATTTGTCGATTATTGTAATTAATAAGTTGATTTATTATTAGAACACAGAATATTTTTCTATAGGATAAAATACCTCCGCCAATACGGTTTCACGTGTCACAAAAGTATTTATAAAATTGTTTAAAATTTCAAGTCTATATTCTGATGATACTTAGTTGCATTTCGAGATACGGATTCCCAAGATTATGGTTTGAATTAGAAATGATTATGATTCAAAGATAAAATATAATAAATTACATTAAATTGCACCGTTTCAGTTTAATTACAATATATGGGTAACCTTACATAACACACTTAGATGAAATTATTCTACCGTAAACGTTATTTGGAGTTAAATGTTTAATTATAGATAATAAAACGTTACATTATTTTAACGTTAACTTGCATTATTTGTTTCAGATGATTTCGTCTACATTTTGTTATATTTTTTATATATATTAATAATATAACGAAGTAGGCGAAACGTTTAACAAATAATGTTATTTTAAATTATTTACAGAATTTAGACAATATAACTTCGCATTACATTAAAATCACATTTTTTATATCCTGCTTTAATTACATAATTGAAATAATATATCTTTTCATTACATTATTTGCAAATTTATTTACATTATTTTAATTTTTTTAGCTGCAAAAATTCTCGAAGCCATTGACCCCACAGTGGATCCTTGTGAAGACTTTTTCCAATACGCGTGCGGAGCCTGGAATAGAAATCACCGCATACCGGACGACAAGACGGGCTATAATACTTTTGAAAATCTTCATGACCAGCTGCAGATTGTGCTAAAAAGTGAGAGCCTGAATACATTGTCATCATCATCATAATCATCATTATCATCATCAAATGATGAATGTTGATGATACTTGTTTGTGCTTTGGATTAGTTAAGGTTTTGACTTTGATCTTTGATATGTCATAAGTTATATCAATGTATTGGTAAGAGAGCAGTTTTGGAATTAGTAGTTTTGTGTTTCATCCTAAAATACATTACAAAAATGGTTTAAATAATAATAATTCAATTATTTCAGCCAATAAGCCTTAATTTATGTCGTTGAAGCAATGTCCCTAAGGAAACCCCCCACTAACTCCCCCTCTCCTCCAATAATTTACTAAATGGTACTCGCTTTCTAGATCTAAGTATTAAATAAATCCATACATTTAGAATTTTATACTGAGGCGGAGTGGAGTGGGGGGAGAGCAGCTTATCGATAAGCTTTTCGATGTAAATTTTGTAATTTAAAAAAAAATAAAATGTCATCAATGATTTTGACACTTTGCTTAAACTCAAAATTAATTCTTACTATAATTCATAAAAAGTTACTTAATGTAGATATTTTGCTTGACTTGTACATTTACCAACTCAAAAGTAAACCTACTATCTTTAAATTATTGCTCATTTTATAGTCATATTTTTTAATCCCCCGCACTCTCTGAATTGTTCCATATTTCCTTTCTGAACTCTGCCATCCTTCTATCTCGTATACCGGAAGTAGAAAGTTCTTTGATTTCGATTGAGCGCTCATCGCTTGAACTGTCCATCGTCCTGGTGTTCGGTCGATTAGGTAAATTAGGCTGGCGAGGGAAGCTCATCGAAGCGTGCAGTTCATTGCTCGCTGGACCGTGATAGGAGTAGATAAGTTGATGAGACTCGTCATCGTAGTCATCATAGTCATCATCATCGTCATCGTATACGTCATCGTTATAGTCGCAGTCATCTAACTGTAGTCATTAGTCATAGTCATAGCAGTAGTCAGTAGTCATAGTCATAGTAGTAGTCAGTAGTCACAGTTATCGTCGGAATTGTCAGGTATCTAACAATTGCACCTCGGAATTGTCAGGTATCTGACAATTGCACCTCGGAATTGTCAGGTATCTGACAACGTACAGAGCGTTAGAAGTACAGTATACGATACGATACGATCGTCGTTAAAGTCATCGTAATAGTCATTAATTATAGTCATCATCAGAGTCATAGTAATAGTCATAGTTGTAGTCATCAACAGTAGTCATAGTAGTAGTCATCGTCATAGTCATGAGTCGTCTTCAGAGTCACGAGTCATGAGTCATGACTCTGACTCTAAAATATCGTCATAAGATATTGCAGGGTGTTGCAAGGCTGGGATACAGTAAAAACCTGGCAAAGCCGGGTAAATCTGTTAGATATATTAACCTATATAATAACGAAGAAAAATTACAAAATATAAATCTTAATTTACCGGTCAAGATTTATGATTTAATTAAGTCTTAAAGATTAAATGATTTTCGCATTTTATGAGGCTCATTTATTGAATGAAAAACCTTGAAAAACTTGACAGAACTGGATTCTGTGATATATTGTATATTATTATGAACATTTTGATGTACTGTAAAGTCCAAAAGCTTTGAAACCAGATATGATGATAGAATATTAAGTGTATGATTGATGATGTACGCGTATTAAATCAGACAGACTTGACTCTAGATGATTTCTAAATCATATATTTTGTTTCATTCCATCCTTCTATATTTTTTCTTCTCTTTCTTTAAAACTTTTAGTTTTAAGATGTAATATGTTTTGTATAATGATTGCTCGTCAATTCAGTCTCAGGTTTCAAAATGAACCTTGATTTTTTGATTTACAACTAGTAATATATGGATCTATCAAAGTACTGAGGATTAAGTTTTAGTGTAATCTGTTGTTTGTGTTTTATTATGATTTGCTGACATGTAATTAATAATAATTATACGCTAGTAATAAACAAATTGAGATTAGGGTTAGAATTGGGATAGATGTGAAGATAAATCGTTATCAGATGAACATAGTATTTACCCAAAGGGCGACAACAGTGGCGCAGCCAAGCTTTCACTATGGGGGATTTCCTTTAAAAAAATAATGACATTTTTTAAAATTTGACGTAATTTTTGATATCCTCATATTCATGTATATCTTCTCTAAATGTTTTCAATCGTCACAAGGGGGGGGGGAAGCAGGGGTTTGCTCTAAACTGACACCTTAAACACTACAAAAAATAATTTTTGCCTCCAATGGGTGGGGGGGGGGGGCTTAACCCCTTACAATCCCACTGAGCTGCGTATATTTGGTAAAAAGTACCTGTTTGAGCAGACTTAAAAAAGAGAAATCAAATGGTAATGCAACATAAATCTCACAAATAAGAAAATTATTTGTTTAATAAAAATATCGAGTTCAAGCTCTTCGATTACTTATAATCCCAAAGTAGTTATTGCAAGAATTTTTTTTTAATTAAATAAATAATAACTTTGTCAACTCTATAACATTAGGCCCCACACAAGAAATAAAGCGAAAGGCTTAAAAAGAGCTAAAATAACTGTATAAGAATCATTGTATTCGGTTTAGGTATATACGATGTGCGTGTCTGTTTTTACAGTTGATATACAAAGGTTACAAATATTATACTGATGAAAAAGAACGCACAGTTTTTGTTTTTGATTGTTATAGAACTTTTAACGAAGACGGTGACGTCAGAGGATACACAGTCGACAGAGCAAGCGAAGATTCTTTATTCTTCCTGTATTAACATAAGTAAGACTCTTTCATTTCATTATTTAGGATAAAATATAGTAGAAATTACAGAATAATAATTTAAAGATCTTGTAAAATATAGTTTAAATAAATAAGTAATGTAATGTAATCTTAATGTAATCCAAAAACTAATGAAATGTTTGCAAATGTTGATCATAATCATGGAACAAGTTTATTTTATTTTAATAAACTAATAGAAAGGGATATTAAATAGTGCATTCAAAATTGCACTAAAATATGTATCATTTTTAAAGAAACTTGGCCCAATGGCGAATAATTTTCTTATTCTAGATAATTTCATTTTACAAGTCACTCTCTTAAACATTTGCTAATTCATTTCTAATAAGTATGGAATTCATTCAATTCATTGCTTTATTTAATCAACAGTTTTGAAAAGCGACAAATAGACTAAAAGATTAAACTTAGAATAAATATTGAAAATGGTACAAAATAAGATGAAGGTTGCATTTTGTCCGGGTTAGGAAAACAGTCAAATCCTTGTTAAAACCATTGTAATAGATTTTTTCCACTCGATTCAATTATCACGTTGAAATCACGTCGTAGCTTTGTTTTTAATCTGTCACGTTCGTTACGTTTCTCGCCGCGTAACTTTTTTCAATAACGTGATTGAGTGCCTAGATCACGATTACGTAGTCTGAATGTTTGAGAGTGAGGGGTGGTGCAAAGAGGTGGGGGCCGCTGTCATCACGCGTGATTTTTCTAATTAACTTGAATTTAGATTAAGAACTATTTGTTTAACTTTGAGGTTAAATTTCATTTAAAAATTCTTCTCAAATGGGTATATTTTATAATTTTCTAAATATAGTTACGGATTTAAAGATTCTGAATGGGGGATATTACCAATTTGGTTTTAGATAAGCTTATTACGATTTTTTACAATAAAGCAGTGAATGCTGAATGCATAAATCTATTTAGGTTTTTCAGAATTTACGTATCTGTCCAATGTCATATCATTATTTTTGTTCAAATAAATAACTTAAAAACAGCAAATAATTGAAATAGGCCTAGCCTATGTGATAATATCACTATATGATAACAAGTAGGCCCAGGGGTGGTTTGGAGCCGGTTCGGTCCGGTTCGCCCGAACCGGTAGTTCCGTTTGGGCGAACCGTGCCGAACCGGCTTC
>JAQIXG010005206.1:0-11761 GCA_034700105.1 Oconnorella tubifera | reverse complement strand
TCCCATAAAACACATCTAATTTAAACTCAAAGTATTGTTATATAATAAGCAGAATTTAATATTTACTAGCATAATGTCACGACTGTAAATAACCAGATTTCTAACACTGGATGTTTATAAGTCGATTACAAATCTTACATTGGTTAAAGTCCTTAACTTAAGGATAACCGTGTACCAGTTAAGTTATCTGCTGAATTCATTTAAAATGCTCTAAAATGAATCATATAGCAATGTATAAATAATAGTAATAAATTTTACCTATTGTATTTACAAGCAAAACAGACAATATACTGAGACTAACTTCTATTGTGTAAAGGAATACCAAACGTTTCAGTGATGGCATTCTTTTTTAAGCGAGTATAATTGTTGTTATTGCAACCACAGATCATACTGCAACAATAACAATCAAATAGTTACTGTGTAGATTTATTTATGGTCATTTTCTCTGTACAGCTTGTGACATAAACTGTGCAAGTGAATGTGTTAATCATGGGGCGACTAAATGCGATGTTACTTGTAAACCAAACTATGGATTAAATACGACTACATTCAACTGCGAATGTGAGTGATAATATAATTACATGGCTTTTCTTATTTTAATTATGCACTTTGCTGACCTACAACTGTTTGATCATAAAGTTTATTGACTTTATAATAGTAAAATGATGTAGTAAGCATAAAGTTACTGATCTGTAACTTTATGGATATGTGTTTTTACAGCATGCGATGTCAATTGTGATGGAACATGCGCATCATCAGGTCCTGGCAAATGTGATCTCAAATGTAAAATAGGATATGGTCTAGCAGCTAACAAAACTTGCCAACGTATGCAAACTTATGGTCTTTTAATATATATGTAATGTGCATCTATATAATCTATGTTTTGTTAAATTTAGAGACAGATATTTCCCTCACCAGACTTATCCTTCTGGATATTTTTCTTCTAGTCCCTAGTTAGATCCAATCTTTTGTGTGACAGTTGAATTTATGCAAATAATTTAGATCCGAAACTTTATCTTGGTATATATCAATAATCAACGCAAATAAAGATAAATTGATGTATTTAGACATGTTAAAATATATCTTTGCGTGAAATTTCATGCAGATGCAATGTAAATTTTTTAGCTTAATTAAAATCAAATTTAGTATAAATGTGTGTATTTTATGATAAATTAATTGATTTTGTATGTAATTTTAATTGTTTGTTAAATTTAATTAACTGTATATTCTGTATTGCTGCAGCCTGCGATCCAAATTGTAACAGCACATGCGCTGCAAGTGGTCCAGGTAAATGTGACATTACTTGTAAAACAGGATACAGTCTTGATGCAAAAACAAAAACGTGCACTCCAGGCAAGATTTTACATTTTTCTAATTTTTAATTGTTTTTTAATTTATTTTGTGTTTGATCATAGAATGTAAATGAAATCATGTTATGTATAGGTATTATATTTTCATGAAGACAAAAAATATGTGCAATTTAATTGTTTCAATTTAAAAAAATAAAATAAAATATGTGCAATTTATACTAAAATAATGAATTTTAATTGTAGAATTTTTCTGTTAAGTCTTATCTGCTCGTGGAGCATACAGGAATCATATATATTGACTGGTACCTTATGAACTAATTCTGTTTACAATGATGTATAATATTAGAAAATGTATTGGTTATTGATCCACTGAATAGTTATGACTATTTATCTACTTTGAAATGTAGATTTGTAAGTGAATCTACATCATTATCTTTTATATAATCAATAATATTAATAATTTATTATCCTTTCTTTATTATATTTAAGTTTCACTGCTATAATTTTATAATTTTGTTTTCAGTGTGTGATACAAACTGCACGAGTCCTTGCACTGTTAAAGGTCCTGGAAAATGTGATACAACTTGTAAAGCTGGTTTTGCGCTCGATAATACTTCATTCACATGCAAACGTAAGTTGACTTAATCAGTTTTAGTTTTACGATGTATTTGCAGTAAGAAAACTCAGTATTCGTGCATTATTGTTATTGTGTTCTAATGATTGTCGACTGTTATTGTCTAATATAGAATACCGTAAGTGCAATGGTATAATATTCTAAAAATACAGTAAAGAACTATTTATTAACTTTGATTTGTTGTGTAATTATTCTGTATTTTGAATAAATAAATTGTTGTTAATTACTGAAGCAGAATTAGAATCAAGAATGGCATTGCTAAAAATTAATTATTAATTACTATTAACTATTTCCCGTATTATCTGTCAATACTACTTTTTCTTTATTTTAAATTAGTTAAATGATTTATTGTGCATTGATTTTTGATGTTTTTTATATTTTTAATTTAGAGCAGCAGTTTACTATTATGCTAAAAACTTGTCTACTTGAAACACATACACACTTTAAATTGAATTTTATTATTCATTGATTTTTATTTAGTCGATTTTTCTTTTCAGCTTGTGATGAGCACTGTGGACCTGCAGGATGCACAGTAGAGGGACCTGGAAAGTGTCAACAAGGAGGCTGTGTGACTGATTACGGATCAACCCCTGAAAATCTTTGCCTACGTAAGAGTCAAATCTAACACCTTTATTTTACAAATACTTTTGACATAAATGTAAAAGAATATAATCTCATATAAATGGCTGGCCATCTTATTTTCAGATAGTTTATAATATAAAATTGTTTAAATGTAGACTTTCTTATGTTGATGAATTTAATTGTAGATTAATTTGCTTTATTGACCAATTTATTGAGTCAAGTTATAATTTTTTATTAAATTAAACTTAAGTTTATTGTCTGGATTTTTGTATTATATAAGTGATGTCTCAGACAAAGCTGCTAAGTTAAGCAGTAAGCAGCCTACTAAACGATACAGAAACTGAATGATTTATTGAGCTTTCACTTGAATCGAACCTAAGCATGTTGATTCCTAGACCGATTCTTAATCAGTTAGCTGTTTAACTCTCACAAGGTTCATATAGTATTGTGTTAATTTTTAAGAGAAAATTCGATCTGTATTTAAGATTTCGTCAAGGGTTAATATAACAAAAAGAGTTATACATTTTAATATAATTTTAATGAAATTACGATGCTTTTCAAACATTTAATAAAAAATTTCTTTTTCTGTGCATTTGGTTTTAGAATGTTCACCAGATTGTATGAACTGCAGTAAATCTGGAGGATTCTGTGAAGTGTGTGATGATGGCTATGATCTTGTCGACAGACTTTGCCAATGTAAGTTTAACCTATCCAGTGAAACTGTTATCTTAAAAAATATTAATGTTCTATTGCTAATGCATTTAAATCCTACATAATATTAAAATATACATGTTATTTTTGTTTTGTTTATAATATAGTATTGTGTTTTTTATGAAGTTGTAACCAAAAAATCAATTTGCAAAAAATTTATAACTGTAACATTTTTTTGTTGTAACATTTATTATGCCATTTGAACTGTTTTTATAAGATTTTGTGGCGTTAAGGATTTTTTAAAAATGGTTTTATCTTACATATAACAATTGGATAATTTGATAATCAACTGAATAGCCAGAAAATATTGAAAATTGGATTTAAAATAAGTAAATAAGTTAATATATTCTTTAATTAACCATTTTATGTTTAATTTTAGTTGTACTTTGCATTTTATTAATATTGAAATTAAAAACACATCATAAATATGCATGAAAACTAATAGATTTTTTTTTCTATCATCTTGCAGTGAAGACAACAACCCCCCCACCAACCACTACCACAACTCCAACAACAACACCAACAACAACAACAAAAACGACAACAACCACCATGGCAACCACAACCATGGCAACAACAACCATGGCAACGACAACCATGGCAACAACAACCATGGCAACTACCACACTGGCTGTCACCACAATGGCTGCCACCACTATGGCTGCCACTACTCCACCCATGATGCAGACAACAGCCTCTCCCGCTGGTCCACCGGGCGGAGGTGGAGGCGGCTCTACTACTGCGTCAGGGGGAGGTGGAGGAGGAGGAACGTCCGCGGGGGGGAACCCCGGGGGAGCCGGCTCTGGGAGCAGCACGATGGGAGGTGGAGGGATGGAGACATTGGGAGGTAATGGTGGGGGAGGGGGTACGACCGGCATGGGAGGTGGTAATGGAAACGGGGAAACAACAGCTTCGGGAAATGGAGAAACGAGTATGGGGAATGGAAATGGGAACGGGAATGGTAATGGAAATGGGAACGGGAATGGTAATGGAAATGGGAATGGAAACGGAAATGGAAATGGTATGTTTCTTCTCTTATTTTGATTTAAATATTGATCTTGAAAAAATTTCAAAGTTGATTTTTTTTATGTAAAATATCATTGCTGAAGTTATTATTTTTAGCCTCTGCAATTTTTATCAGTTTTTTCAGCAATCTCTGAAGTGGTTGTTAAATGTTAGTATTAGTTTTTCTCTACCCAATATTTAATCCTTAATAGACGATTGCAGTGGCTTTTTAAATGATAAAGTGTATTTACATATATTTTTGAATTAAACTTTAATTTATTTCAAATTTAAACTTTAATTTATTTAAATTAAATTATAAATGTAATTTTATTCTTAGTATATGTTGTCATCCAGGCAACTCTAACATAGTAGCTGCAATCCTTGGCTCAGTGTTTGGTATTATGGGCCTACTGTTGCTAGGGCTGATGATCTACTGCTGTTTTCCTAGATGCTATTCACCGATCGTACTACTTGATACTAAATTTGAGCCTGAGCCTGAACCAGTTGTACCTCGTCTAGTTCCCAGGAGAAGATGGGTTTGTTGAATTTTTTTATTGAATTATTTCTAAAATTGAATGATGAATTTATAAATGCTGGAATATGAAACTTGCAACATTAAAAAAATAAAAAATAATTTTTAAAACTTTGAACAAAACCTGTTTTCTATAATTATAATAATTTCTAACTATTTTGAGTTTTTAAGTGCATAATAACACTGAATGGATACATAAGTTTTTCAAATTATATTTGCAGCCTGTTAATGCTGCTTGGTTTTTATGTTTGGGCTGGGTGCTGTTTTTAGAATAAACAAGACATTACTCATTTAGAAGTGCAATTAATTGCAATGACATATCTACTAAGTAAATATATCATAAGATTTTCTACTTTGAGTAGAACATAAATGCTCAAGATGGCAATGAAAAAATAATTTGATGTTTTGAATTTAATTTCACATTGTGTCATCAAAATTTGTGATGAAATACAGAAGTTAGTTGTTTATAAATACATTTTCAATGAAGCTATTGTTTGTTATTCAATTTTTGTGCTTTTTATAGTTTTACAGGCTTACATATGGACGGAGTGGGGGTTACAATGGCGATTATTATCAAGATTAAAACGGGTGAACAATTTAACAATAGCATATTACCCGAGATATTTTTGTTTTAATTAATATGAAATTTCTTCATTGAAAAGTTTATTTAAATTATTAAAGTCGCTAACCTAAGTACAAAGCTATAATTTACATTAATATAAATTAAAAATGATTCATGGTAAATGATTTAATTGTTTTTAAATAATATAGTATTTTATAGAACTGTTATAAAAGTGAGTTTTAATATAAATTGATTTTAATTATTAAGGTAAATAAGTACTAATAGGTGTGCTGGTGAGTATTTAATTAATGATTCTTTTATAATTAATAATTTTCAATATTTATTGCTATAACTTATTAGCTGTTTTTCTATTTCAGGCTGATATCTCAGTTATATGGTCAAGACTTAATATAAAACAATTATTGTAATAGTCAAAGATTTTCTTTGCAAAGTACAAGTACATAATGTTACAGAATCAGAGCTGCAAATACTACGGAGCTATTTTGTATTATTTCCAATCCTTCCATAAAAATCTTGCAGTTTCAGCAATACTAAAGAAATTGTACGGTGCAGTGTTACTTATATAATCTTTTTCTATTCTGAGATTTTATTTCCATTATTTCAGCAATATTGTATTCGATATATGTGCAATGTCGATATCGACATTAGCTTAAAATATTAAAAAAATTGAAATTAGATCTTTTCATATAATTTTATAAGTTACGACTCATTCCGTTGTTGTTATCAATAATGTTGTATTTATCAGTAGTAATTCTAATATAGAAATGTTCATTTTATTATGACTTTAGTGAAATTATGTAGACTTTAAACTGTTTGTAAAGAATCTGTATCTTTATTGATATACGTTCTATTACAGTGTGTGTATATATGTACCTAAAATAAAAGTAAAAGGCGATTACAGCTTTTAAGCATTTACAAATTTTACGGGTATTAATCTAATTTTTCATTTTTGCAAAAATGCTAAAATATTGAGTATTGAGTATTGCTTTATATACTTAGTAACGCACTGATCATAGATATCTTATTAAATTATTATGCAGTCACTTTATTATTTTAATACTTGTTTGAAACATTTCCTGAATCTGATATATTAACATTTCAACGAACATTTGTTGCTGTTAAGATAGCTTTGCGTGTAATAAGCTAATGCTAAGTATACATTATCATATTCTAGGATATTCATTTCACTGTTATTAATTGACCGGTTTACAGAGTTTTTAAATATTTAATTTTTTTTATTTCATTCCGTGTGTTACTGTTCTTTTTGTTATCGTGACATTTATAAAGATATTGTTATCGTGACATATATAGATGATATTTTCTCATTGCGGAGTAATCCACCAGGTCTTTCTAACTTGTTACGTACGTTAACATTTATAATTAATCAGGTTTCATAATATCTGATATTTTTGCAATAAATAATTCGTAAGTTATTTTGTATATTTTGCTTGTACGCTAGATCTTATTCACAATATAAATGAACACAGAAAATTGTAATGTAATAAATGTTAGTGCCTGATAACATAACTATATAAATTATAGAGGGAATTAGATCCCGGATACAGTTATAATCCCATTCTGAAATCTATGAAGTTACACGTTTGACGCTTTAGCGACTTTTCTAACGAATTTGCTTAATTATATATCATCTTAATCATATGATAAATAACTACTCTTCGTTAATAAGTAAAACTATAAAAGCAATATAATATATTTTAAACAAAATTGTTTAATATACGTAATATATTGAATATAATACGTAACATTGCAAGACGATTCGTATTGTATTAAATCGCATGTGATCAAATAACTCGTGCAGCATTGGATATTTTTTAGACTTCTATCGCAAAGCCAATATTGCTGCAAAGAATGCGGGGTTTGTCGTCTATTGGCTCAAAAAGGCGTCAACAGCATGAACATTATAACTATTGAGAAAGTTACATTAGAACTCAAAAGATGACAATATTGTGATAGGCATTAGATTATACAAGAGGTCACAAGTTTGCGGCTCATGCAAATCTAGTGCGAGTCAATACAATGAAAGCGTTGACACGAAGCAAATAAATGTGCATTGCATATACGATTAGTTTATTATAATTAGCCAAAAAAAGTTGCAAAAAAGTATTCAAATTAAATCACGTGCTGACAAACAATGGCATCGTAATAAATTCAAATCAGCTTAACATTAGTTTAATTTGAAGATTGTGATAACTTAATTTATTTACAAAGTTTTCTTCACATATTTTTCTACAACTTTGAGTTTTAAATAAGAATGCTAATTTCTGTTAGAAGATTATAATGGATTAAACACGAATATTTAACTTAATATCATTAGAGCATAAGTTAATAAAATACGAGTAGTTTAATTGAAATTAAAATACACATTTAAAATTAAGCGCATAATTGATTAAAGACAACAAGCTAATCATCTCAGATGTAGTGTATAGCATGTTTTCTCCACTTTCTCCAGTAATATCTAAATAAATTTGATGTCACTGTTTATTGGTTTATTGCATGTGAAATCAGTAATTCAAAAAGACGAATAAAATATGCACTCATTTAAGTTGTAGGCAAACTGTCTACAATTCATTTAAAAGTAAGTTTAATCAACTAAAATATCTCATGATTATGTATCCTATTAGATTGCTATTCTCGATTACGTGAAACTGCAAAACTTATTATGGTCATTGAATTTCTATTTGTAAAACTTCACCATGATTTAACTATTTAAATTTTTTATTAGTGAAGTGAATCAAAAATGTTGGACACTTTGTCTTTTTAAATCTAACTATTTTTTACTATATTGAATAGGCATTTGAATACATTAATAATGCAGTAACGAATTTCAATCTCCCACTACTAGAGCCAATCTAAATTTTTATAAAATAAAAAACCATTGTGCATCATTTGAAAGACAAAAAATATTATCATATATTTTTGATGTCAACGACTTGACATTCTTCTAATAATCAAAGTTTTGTGCTCAGCTTATAGAGATTACAATTATATAACACCTGGCTTTTAGACATTTTTTTCGGCCTTGACTGGAGATATATTATAGATAGCAGTTATATTAGAGCTAATTAATAATTTGACTAATCCACTTAACCCTACTAATGCACAGAAAAACGTTTTTGATTCTCGAATAAGACTAAAACACGTGGAATATCGTATAACAGAATTCCTTGTTTTAAGCCTATTCATATTTTCATAATAATACTCTGTCGAAGTTTAAAGTGAATATATGAAAAAGTAGACCAACATTTAAAACTATAATTTACTTTTATCGAAAAGTATATAAATTAAAGTATGTCGTTACATTTATCCAAATTACTGACCATTCGAATAATAGCCATATTCTTTATGCAGAAAGGAAACCCGAAAATGGTTGCTGTGATATTTTGCAATCAAATAAATTAAAAAATAAATACAGTTTATATAAAAAACAAATATTACAGCTAATCTGTTACGGTATTTAAATTTTAAAATGAATTCTCTTAAAACTAGAATGTTTTATATATGTATATACAAGCATACAAGATTAGTTTAGTCGCTTAAATAATAAAAGCTTTAAAAGGTAATTGTAACGTTTATACGTTACAATTACCATCAAATGCCATCAATAATATGCATTATTGATGGCATATAAGCTTATGTCCTGCAACTTCATTTCAATTAATT
This sequence comes from Oconnorella tubifera, assembly GCA_034700105.1. Lineage (NCBI taxonomy): Eukaryota > Metazoa > Annelida > Clitellata > Enchytraeida > Enchytraeidae > Oconnorella > Oconnorella tubifera. Next base: position 2,723 of record JAQIXG010005206.1, on the reverse strand, counting down.
ATTTTTTGAAAATATGTAGTAATATATAAGAGTGGATAAGCATCAATAAAACTAGTACATATTTATAGAAACCACGTCATTATTGTTGACAATCATAGACTTCGTTAATACTATCAGGCGTGCCTTCAATACTCTAAAATATAAAAATCCAAACGCCCAAACTCTAATATGTTTTCTTAAACCGCCAAATTTCATCACAATTTGTAATTAGTATAACAGAATTATAACGTAGCAAGAGGCTTACGTGATCCCACAATGAAAATTTGGTTATAAACATCAATCATTTTTTGGCAAAAGAATGATGAACGTGCAACGATCTGCCTTACTTTGTATCGAAAACGTATCGTTGAACTGCCTGCATACAGTGCATAGTATATTATAATACGCGCTTGTTCAGTATTATAGAGGTATATACTCAAATGAAAAAGCATACACTCAAATAAATAGGTTGCGGGTTATTGTCTACTCAGCACTGTTATTATTGACTAATGGCCTGCCATATGATTTGAATCATTTGCTTGAATCAGGTCACTGACGTTGATAAATTACAGAAATAGCAGCTTTATATCCAAAAATAAATAAATAAGAATGATCTTAGCTATGCATTACAATGAATTGCTACCATCATTGTTATTAGCTGAGATGAAATTAACCATATCAGCTTTATTAAAAAGTTTATAACTACAAAAATATGTTACGAATCACGCTTATTGTATTTTATCGAAACAATATTTAAGTTCAAGCTAAGGCGATGAATAAATTTTCATTACAGAGGACATATACTTTCTTTTAATGTTAAACAACCAATATATTTCTCAGTTTCGTAACTACCTCACCGTGGGTCCCACAGAAATCTTTTTATAAAGCCCTCTCATTTTTACTATATTATCATCCAAAAACTGGTAATAACATTTTTTAAGTTGTCAGGTTCTTCTTATTTTCAAAAAAATCTTGACACTTTTATTAACAAGTTCTTTACACTCGTTTTTTTCTGGGCTCCTTGACGCTCCCGTCCTTGTATGAATATTTTATCTTATTATAATAAGCTATCACAATATGCACTATTCGTCTTATAATATTATTTCGCATTCATGCAGCATTACAATTTTCGCATCTCAGCATTATACAAGCTAACTATATATAATATACATGTGAATTTTTGGAAAATTATATATCTTACGTCCAAAAGAATAATGACAGTTAAAGATTGACTATGATAGGCTATTCTATGAAATACCTAATTCAAATTACTAATACATTCTGTGCGTATACCCAATGAAAAACTAGAAAATCTGTAATATTATTATTAAGTTAAAAAACAAACAATTAAATTGGCACAAATAAGAAATGTGTCTTAATTAAACTCAAGCCAGTTCGACTAATAAAGATTCTTTAACAAGTCTGGTAACTTTAGAGATTAACTGAGGCGCGAAGCTGTGAGTTAATACAGCGACGACAACCAGCATAAACAATGAAAAACATTCTTCAGCGAATCATTCTCAACTAAATGTGATGCAAACCTTCGCCTACTGTAAAACATACTACACCCCTTTTGTTGCCATTCTACACATGGGGTGCGTTTTTTTAGTTAACTCCATAGTTATACAGTAACTTGAACCGTGACGATTGCTTCGCCCTGGACCGCTAAAAAACTTGACTGAAAAGTTAAGCCTGATTGTTGGATTTCGTTCGGCAACACCTAATCTATTGAATATCGCGAATGGCTTGTCGTCGCAACGTTAAGTCGTAACTCAAGCCCATCCCTTGCTCACCTCAAGTTGATCTATGCAACAGACGATGAGACGCAGCGAAGATAGATTTATAGTATAATCCGAAAAAAGAAGTTTACGTGAAACTCAGCGACTAGTTTGAAACAAAGCGGATTACTTTTCTAAGAGGATTAATTACTGTAAAAAATTCTACGCTTCAAATAGAATACTCGCTTTCTGTTTTATATTGAGAATTTCTATTTGAAGGTAAATTTTGAATGAAAGTTTGTTGTTTAAAATGTTAAATTAACTTAAAAGTTTTTAGTAATTTTGTTGAATTTTTTATTTTAATTAAATTCATAAACATTTGATTATATTATATCACGATTTTAGATGGTTTATTGTTCAAGAGATTTATTTTAATTTAACTAATAAAAATGATTTATTCATTATAACCATGTAGTCAGTCTAAAGTTAAGTGGTAATGAACAATCTACAGTTAGATTTCTAATAATTAAGTTTGGATTCAATCGTAGAGAAATGAAATTATCATATAATTTATAACGAATATGACATACATCGTTGTTATTTTAAAAAGTTACGAACGTTTCATAAAAGTTGTTTCTGAGCTCTGTACCATTATTTATATTAATATAGTATGGTAGCACTTATGAGTTTACTTAACTAATCTATGAAAAATGAGTTATAAACAATTACATGAATGAAATAAATAACGTACCAGATATAATTTTTTTAACGCTATGGTTATTAGATAAATAAAATAATAATGTTTAAATTAAACAATAAAATGTTTGTTATAAGGTTAGCAATAGAAATATAAATTATACAATAGTTCAACATACAGTGAATTATATACAATATACAGAAAATTAAACGCTTGAACATACATGGCAAATAAAAATGCTGACAAACGCTGATCTAACTAATAACTAATCTATTAGTTTTATGTTTATGTAATAGCAAAAACGATTTGTCATTTACATATACACTGTA
>JAQIXG010005205.1:0-11761 GCA_034700105.1 Oconnorella tubifera | reverse complement strand
TAGTTTTATCTATAAATAAGTAACTTATTTATAGATAAAACTATAAACAGAAACATAATTTTTTTATATATGAAACAGCATTTTGTTTACACATAATATTATTAACTAAAACATCTATTTGTTTATACATAAAACTATTAACATTAATTTGTTATACATGAAACTATTATCATAAACATCAATTTGTTTATATATTAACATAAACATTAATTTAATTAACTATTAACATCAACATTAATTTGTATATGCATGAACTATAAACTCAAACATACTCGTATATTGTAGAAAATAAAACCGAGTATATACAATAATGACATTCACACTTGTTTAATATACACTTGTTCTTCTCTTCAATACGAAAGTATGATACATATATACGTAAATAAATATAGGTTTGTATAAATGAAAGCGTTATATCGTTGATGATATTTATATCCTTTTTAATATATCGATGATGCAAATTAATAACTTAAATAACAGATATTGCCTTATACTTCATTTTTGTTTGATCTATTCGTATACCAAAGACATTTATTCAATCAAGGACATAATTAATTAAAAATAAGATGAACATAATCAGTCTCTATTATTTCTATATAAACTAGTTACTCCATATATTGTAACCTACCTCTACCCCAGCATTGGACAGTTGGTAAATCATAGGAAGCAGCGTCTGTTCATTACTTGGTAGAGCCTTGATCGCTACGATATGTAAATATGTAAACTCAGTCTCCGCTTCTCTCAAACAAACTGACTCTCTTTGCTTGCCGCCATAACGTTCCGTGACGTCATCTTCTTTTTCATTTCGTAATGCTCGCAAGAGAGCGCCACTGTCGTGACTATCAATGGCTTGATAGATGGCTGTGCTTTGGAAGGAAGTTTTGTTTTTATTCGCCAGTGGCGCAGCTGTTTTTTTAGAAGCCATTCGGTTTCTATTCCATGAAAATGTATGAAAATCCTCTAGTTTGAAATATAACTTAGTAAAAATCTGAAGATAATTTATGTCAGTAATCCTAATTTGGAGTAAGAATTCATACGTTAGACTCAATCTGAAAGCAATCATCAAAATTTATTTTAAAATAGCAATCGCAATTATGTATTTATTTGCGCTTATTGCACATATTGCACATATTACACTTATTACAGTGTGGAGTATTTATTTGCACTTATTACACACCCATGCGTGTACAAAGCGGTCCCTGCATGAATCGTAGGCGAGGAATTATATTATAATACAATTGTGGAATATACATATTGACTTTTTTTGTTTTTTAATAATGGCATTTTTGGAATTTTATTTCGTATATATGTAAAACAATTCTTATTGAAACTGAAATATGTAATGTGGCATCATTTAAGTGTTCTTCCTGAACTTATCGATGACCTTTTTTATAATTTATGCAATATTGATAATATTCACTTTCTATACAGTATATGTACATTACTATATATACTATATATATTACTATACTGTATATTAAATTCATATGATGAAAAAAAACAATAAATAAATGAAATAAATACAGACTTATGTGTAAAATGTATAGAACCAATGCATACACAACATTAACTTTGGACATTCACTCTGCATTAAATAAGAAAGCATAATTTGTAAAAGATTACAAGAGACCATATATAAACCAGAGCAGAGATCGAGTATTTAACAATAAAAATTGACTTTTATATTGTTTAATACTTAGAAATTTGAAATACAACTACATTACATTAAATTGCATTTAATATAAGACTAATATTTTAGTATTAATCCTATATTCAATTTACCGTTATAAAGTTATATACTTAACAGTTCAGTCTGTATACTGTTACTGGGTTTATTTGAATGCTAAATTCGACTGCAATTAAGTTTCGTAAAAATTTTAATTATTAGCCTTATCAAATTACATTTTTAATGCCTTTTAGGATATGAAATTTGCTAGAAGCTTATATTGTGCTAACCTTTGAATTAAAATAAAAGAAATTTCAATACATATGTCTTGTTTAATTAAATTAAAATAGTCGCCAAAGTATGTGAAAAGAAGTAAGAAACATTTGAATGTAAAATAAAAACAGAAAAGCTATCTATTTTATGTATATAATGAAGCTCTTCACTAGAAACCTTCATAAAATACAAATAATATATTTTCACAAAAAACTGTAGTTTTTTTATCGGAACTAACATATTAACTGAAAATAGTAATGTGTAGGCTATATCTGAATAGTAGGCATTGTATTATACACACATTTTTTAGAAAGCCTTTTGAATATTCTTGCACATGGATTATAAAATAAAATTAATCAGTTATTAAGTTCTCGATCAAGTTTCTGAAATATATTAAGGTGAAATTGCTTTCGGCTGTAATGTTATAATGTGTTGACAGATTGACAAGGGCGACACCTTGAATATTTCAAATGAGGGAAGATACATATTGAAACTGTCTAATTATCTCAAATTTAGCAAAAAACCGAATGCAAGATGATTTAATTTTATTGATATGTGGAGTGTGTGTTTAATGTCTCCTGCAATCAATTGTTGTTAACTTAAACTAGCTGATTTGAACTAGATAGCTTAAATTAGTTAAATTTGACTACACAAAATAAGAATAATTATATCTGTTTAGCTATCAAAGGACAATGTCGCAGACGTCCCTCAGTATCAGGAAATATCACACTTGCACAAACTGATCATGAAAAGTTTTAAAACGATGATTGACACGAACAAATTTTTGTTTTAATTTGATACAAATCTGTCAGATTAATAATTAAAGGGATTACTAAACAGTCATGCATCTATTCATTGAGAAATTATTGAAGTAGTGTCCTAACGTGTTATTAGAGTGTGTTAAGTTATCAACAAGTCCAAGCTGGTTCGCTGTTATAAGTTTATTTACTCTTGACTTCAAGTATGTTAAGAGCTCAATTGTTTTAGAATTCCAGTAATCTATAAATATTTAAAATACTAACTATAGCATGTTAACGGCAGCAATTCACTAAAATTATGCTTCGTAAATGCAATTTATGATTTGTTAATGAATTTATTACGCATTTGAAAGGATACGATATATGTTGTATATAGTAAATTTAAGTTTCTTTTGACTTTCTGTAATAATATGTCAAATATGTTTTAAATACAATGTTTGTAAAATTATTTTAAACAGCGTTTGCGGTTTAATAGAAGGCTGATGATATTGCAATGTTTTAAAAGTTAAGGGACAATGTCATAAATTAAGAATTCACTATAATTATTAATGCACATTGAAAATTTATTAATTATAAATAATTCACGTCTGATTCGAAGCCAATGTAATTGTTTCAAGAACTTTAAAAGTTACAACAAAATCGTTCAAGACAAAACAGAGAACAAATTGTTAAGTCTTAAGATTCTTGATGCAACCCCACCCCCCAAATGGCTCCGACCCCTGAAATTGAAAACTGAGAGCTCAGTATCTTGGATAACGGAACTGACAAAAATATACAACCGATTAATAATTATTTTCATGTAATGTTATGAGAAAAATAAACTTTCGATCATTTAATTAGAAATATAGATATTAAGTTACTTCTAAAAATATAAATAGCTTAAAAACGGTTAATCGAGCTTTAAGTATGTAGTCCATAACAGTAAATCAGTATTTTTTTATGAGTTACATCATCAAACACATGATATCACATAATATAATTAAAATATTATTGACTAAAAATGTTAATACTTATTAGGCTAATGATTCATTAGACGCAACCAAAAACAGTCGAATCTTACCTTTACGAACATATTTATCAGGAACTAAATTTATTTGTTTATACAGAAGTTGAGTATATAAATAAAATCCAATCTTTTAAACTTAGCCTACAGTATAACCAGCCTTTCTATTCTAACTATTCTCATGTTACATTAAACGTTTAATAATACTTATATGCAAAAATATCAGATCTATGTTTTAGTATTTAAATTAATTGAATGGCATGAATACCGCAATGTAGTACTTAGAACAATTTACGGGTACTGAATGAGTACGGGGGATGGGAGATGGGGGGAGGGGGTTCTATTCACTTTTGCCCCAAAATATATACCGTAATTTCTTGCTGCATAAAAAAAGCAACAAAAAATCATATTATGAGTTCCTACGTTTAAATAAATAGATAATTTTCAGTAAGCTTGTATATTTATGTAAGCTGGAAGTTAATGTGATTGTTTAATAAGTTACTTCTAGTATGGACTGATGACTTGTTATTTTGTAATCGCTTCAAATGATTTTTCCTTCCTCGGAATTATTTGGCCCCTTATTTTATTCTATAGATTCGCCACCGCTTATGAGCGAAGTTCTATAACTAGCAAGGAGCTAGTTATAGATAGAAGGTAAAATCAACAGCAATTGATTGAAGTGAATTACACTTTAGTTATATTAGCATTACTAGGTGGCGCTGTATCAATTGTAAATTAGGGGTATAATTTAATGAATGTAATTTAATTAAAAAAACTGATTTAGTTGATTGGCAAAATGCAGTCAGTTAATGCAATTTGTCTACAAAGAAATAAAGACATCTACTGTATGAATTAAGCAAGGACATAGCTTAGTATTTTGTCGTTTTTTCCAAAATTATAAATTATTAGAGAAACATATATCAATTCATTTAAATATTTGACCAAAAATAGAAATGTTCAAAGTTCAACATGAACAAACATGAAAAATCGAAAATGACGTTAAAATTAAAAAAGTTGAATCGCTGCGAAAGGTGTTTTCCGAAATTCAAATAAGTACTTCATATATTCGAAATTTGTTAAAGAATTTAAAAAATAAATAATATTTTCAACGCTTTGCAAGTATACAAAGTCTAAAATTTGAACTCACTGCTTTTCATTGTTATTATTGAAATAGTCGGGGGACTAACCGCATAAAAAATAACTGCGATTTTTTACACAGCAGTCAAAATGTTTCAAACACTTAAAATATTTCTGCTGCGGCCCTGCGGGGGGGGGGGGTTAAATTCCTTCTCTTTCCCCTTAATCTACGTGTTTACCCTACCTCATAGTATACTTATAGCCTTATACGCCCCCTGCGTTTGCCCCCACCCCCCTCTAGAAGTTTAAATATTTATTGCTATGACCTGATCACTAGTTGCAAGGTTAGTAATGAAAAATTTCGTCACAATTAATTTTAGGATTTAGAAACTGTTTCGATTTCTTTCGATAGATGTCGAGAGTTTATTTATAATACAATTTTTTTCAAAAAATGCCAAAAAATTGCGTTGTATTATCAATCTTGGCCAAACTAATGTCAGGGATAAAATGTTCCGTATTAAGGTTAGGGTAAGAGTTAGGATAATATTATTGTTATTAACCCTAACTTTTTGTGTCGGGATATTTCATTCAGAGATTTTTTAACGGGATAATTTTTATTTGAGAACATTCTGTTCATAGTGTCAATATTATATGATTTAATAACAATTAAAGTTAATAGAAATTAAATGTTATATTTCAAACAAACGAAAATCAATTCAAGCTTTACTGTAAACTCGATTGCCATGTATTTGTGTCATTTTAAATAAATTAATTTAGGATTCTATTAAACTAATTTTCTAAGCACATTAAAACAAATAATTCATTTAAACAAGCTTTATACAATAAGAAGTAATAAAATTTATGAAAAAGTACAAGTGTCAGAAGGCTTTTTAAATTAATTTTTGTTAATAAATTACACAAAAATAACATATTTTTTACTTATTTTCATTTTTTATTAACTAATTGCTCTCAACCGAATTTTTACTTGTAATACTTGTTCAAACTCTGAATTGTCCGTCAATAAATATTATTGCTTTTGTACTTAAAATGTTTTTTTTCAACACAGCTACAAATTGTTATTCAAATAAAATCTACTTTAATAAAAACTGTATAAACATCTAGTTTTATTAGATGACATTTTACCGCATCTCAGTTACATACCTCCATTTCAATTTTTACTAATTTGAACATTTAATTGATATAATTTATTTAAGAATCTGTCATTCAGTCATAATGCTCCAGAACGTTTATTTCCTTTTATAATTGCTTAAGAGAGCAGTAGGCTTTGAAAATTGTGAAAATTTAAACCTGGCACATTGTGGTTTAGATTCAGAGCATTATTGAGATAAATTAAATTAATTATTTAATAATTATAAGTTTAAGTTTACTTTCAATATTTTCTCTTGTAAAAAATTATATATTCTTTTGTCCTTTACAAAAGTCGTTGTTATAACATATAGTTTATGATTAAATTATTATTATTCAGTGTAATTTGTGCATTTTACATTCAACTCAACATTGTGTTTCTTTTTTCTCTTTGTGCATATAGGCCTACAACTGCTATCTCTTAGCTCATTATTTTATCTTAGCTCATTACCTATATCTTAGCTCAAGTATTTTCAGTCAAAATTGTAACATATTATTTGCAATTTGTTTTGAAGTTATAAATGCATTAATGTTTTTTATGTCACAGTGACATGCTTGTGCATGATATTTTATTTTATGGTCGTTTATTTATTTGACTTTAAATTTGATTTTCTGCATATTTTACTTGTCTACCATTTGATTGGTGAATTAAAATCTATATGTATTTGTATATATATTTTGTACTTTCTTCCCAAATTTTGTACTTTTTTCTAGAAATTTTCGCAATGTTTCATTCAAGGCGGCCTTGAAACTTAACTTTCCAACTTGCAATCATAAACACACCATCGCGCTTAAATTTGATCCCAAATATTTAAATTGATCTAATATACTTAATCTCTGATTAAATCTCTCAGTACTTTATCAGTCTTTCATCTCACACGTACTCCATAATGAGTACAACTAGATTTGAGTTCAGTTAGTGCAATTACGTCACGCATGAATTACTATATAGGTCATTCAGTGCAAATGCGTACTCCACCAAATAAGGCCGGTTCAAATTACGAAATTAGGTCAGATCATTTAGTGCGCACGCGCGAGGCGTGGTCACTCTAAGCCAATCAGAATTGAGATAGATTGCCTTGGGGCATTAATTTATATGTTGATTAAATTGTGGTTATGCGTTAAATTGTTTCACTGTATTTACTAACATTGACCTGCTAGGGTTATGCACTTAGTTTGTACTTGCGGCCTTGAAGTTATAATCAAGTGCAAAAATAAAATACTTTTTTGTGGTTTGTTCAACTGCCTTTTTGCTTCCATTTTATAAAATAAATGATTTAATATACATGAAACATATAATGTTACACGAATACCAGGAGTACGGCATACCTAAAATAGGTAAAATTTTAAAAAGTTGAATAATTCGTATTCCGTAATTATAACGCACCGTGCGTTTTCAGGAAACTGACAATTCCGAGGTGCGGGAATAATTGTACTGAATCATCATAAAGTAAACAAAAAATATATTTTTTATAAAGTTTATTATAAAAATATATTATCGTATCGTTTTCGCGTAGGGGTATATTTGTCTTCAGATGGATTGTATTTTAAATGTCTAAGACTTGACCTTACTAAAAGACCTGTTTTTCAGTTTATATTGAGATAAATTTAAAGAAAATGATTAATATTTATTATATATGATTAATACTTATTAATCATGATTAATAAGTATGAAACTTATTAATCATTTTCTTTATATTTATCTTTATTTAAACGGTTCTGAAATGTTTTATATCGGCACTAATTCTACAGCTAAAACGTTACAGTGTTGTAAATCACTATTCAGTTTTAACACATGAAACTATTCTTTACTTACCGAAAAATAAATACTCAAATTTAAATTTTCTTTCAACTGAAAAGATCAACAGTTACAAACATCAAATCGTTCTTTTAACTTCCCGGAAGTCAATTCGAATTTCCCTCGCGCGCGTCTACAATGTAAACAAAGATGGCCGCGCCTGTCGCCCCCTTGTACCCTCACGCAGCCTAAGATTATAAACTTCGTTCTAGTTTACTAGTCGAGTACAAAACTTAATGTTTCTTTTATTCTGTCAAATAAACAACCACATCTTTCGAGATGCTATCAATCGGGCAGATGGCGTTACCGATGTCATCTAAAGTAGGGGGGAAGGGGGGATGGAGGGATGGGGGGGAGGGGATGGGGGATAGTTAGGGACGTCATACGGGAGGGGTCATTGAGTGCGGTTTCGGGTCAGATCGGAGATAATTTCATTTCTGGTCGAGTGCGGAATATACGAGTGTTTCGTGTCGACCAAGTCGTCATCATAATGAAAGTAATAATTGATTAAATTCATCGCTTCAGATACATTATGATACCAGGGGGGGGGGGCAGGAAGGGGGGATTGTTAATGTGTATAATTTTATGAGCGGTGGACCCTTTGTGTATTTTATTATCCCGTTTATTTTGAGCATTATGAGAGAGAACGTAAATAGACGTTAAAATAATGGCATTAAGTTAGCAGTAAATTTTGAAGGTTAGACGTGAAATGAAGAATGGATCGATGAAAAATAATCTTATAAAGAGGGGGGGGGAGGGCAGAAGAGAAAATTCAGCTGGAGCTTCTTAGCCCGAAAAAAACGACGAAGACTTAATTAGGTAGCTCGGTGATTTACTAGAGATCAAATTGACGGAATTACGAACAGATTTTTTTGCTATTTTTTAGCCACCCCGCTGCAAAGCCTCGGCGCAATTAACTAACAACTAACTGGGTTAACAGTTGGCTTTAATTCAAAAATTTCTAACTCGGTTTTTATGATTTAGATTTAGTATCTGGAAAGTTATTATGTTGTTGTCTTGTTTTGCCCATGAGAGAAATAATGCATTTCTTGAGTAAATAAAAACTGAAGTTTATCATCTCTGACTAATTTTGACAAAAATTTAGAATATTTATCCATTATTCTTGATATTATGATAAAAAATCTTAGAAAATTTCTTTCGTGAAATTTCCTTGGACATTTTAATATATATAAGAATAGCGCTATAACGACAAACTATCATTAGCATCAATGTCATAATAATAAAGACGATGATAATGATGATGATGGCGACGATGATATCAAAGCGACTCTGTATTTGAAAGAAATCTTCCTTTATTGCCGCTGTTGTTCGTCATGAGACGAGGATTAGATGAGACAGAATGATAAGAGGGAAAGTTTTATTACTTGAACGATTAATAAACGACACATTTATCAAATATCCATTATAGCGATTAGAGCTGATTCTAATTGATGGAGGACAATTTACATAGATATTAAGTTTTATTTTATGCTTTTTACGCTCATCCAATAATATAATACATACATATATATATTAATAGTTTTATATTAAACGCATTTAGATTACGTGTATGCTTAGTAAACATTATTTAAATGCGTTTAACATAAAACTATTTTTTGTTGAAAGTAATATTATTATATTTAGCCACTATAGTTTCAATAAAATAATTTTTATTTAGTTTTACTTTTAAAGTAAACGATAACAGTTTTAGCGGATAATTCTTTTTACCATTTAAGTGAAATCACTTGAATTATCAGTTTTTTGACATTTAAAAAGTACTTGTCATAAAATATACTGTTGAAATAAAATCATAAAATAAGTGTTGTCATAAAATATTTTTTTTAGTAAGGATATTAATTATTTTGTTCAATTTTTATTTCGATTATTGTTTTGATCAGAAGGCTTTTTTATTTTAGTCGGAAGTATTTATGATTTTCGAAGTAAAAGATTAAATTTTATTTCTGCGGAAATAAAGTTTTCCAGTTTTGTAACGAAAAATATCTCTTTTAAAATTAAGTGTTAATGTTTGGGGGAAGGTGCAAGGAAATATTTCTTGTTCTGTGTTTTATACGGAAAAGCTCTTAAACGTTTTTAAAAATAACTTTTTAGTTTAAAAAGTTTTTTTATTGCTAAAAATACTTTCTTCTGTATAACTTGAAGTCTCTTTGTGATAATTTACTTTTTTAATATAATTCGATTATATAATTTGTCTACTTTTTTCATTTTGCTGCAATGTGTCATTTATATTTTATTTAATTTTTGTTGTTTGCAAATCAAAGTTAATGAAAAAGCTTTTTAATTAGAAAAGTAGTACATGAGAATAAACGAAAAAGTAAAACAATTAGACTTATTATTTATCTGTCATAGCTTAATCAAACACAATAATGTATGTGATTAAACAGAAAAATAAAATTTATAGCATTCTTTATTTTGTGTCAATTTATGTATTAGTTATATTAATTAGGTTAAGTTTAACGTCATTGACTTCTGTATTATATCAATCATGTCTCAGACGTAGATGTAAATTTAAGCGTCTCATTAAAGGGTGCAGCAAGTTAAAGAAATAGTGACCTGCCGGGATTTGAACCTGGACCTGTCGCGTCCAAGTCCAGCGCTCTAACCATTTCTCTGACAATCCTTATAATTACTAAACTAAAAGTTGACAAGAAGAAAAAAGAATTTTGTGATTCAAGTATTACCTGTATTAAACAACTATCAAGAGCTTCCATATTTTTTTCATTCTCCCCCAGGGGGGCTTTCAAGGCCGTACAGCACCCTCCATCGATCGGTCCATCGACCGCGTCCTGTAACTGATTCACGGTCTCAAAGGCGTCCCATTTAGCGGACTCTCTTCGTTATTACATCGGGTTCACATTTTACAACCATTTATTGTTCGATGGAATTTCAGATTCGTTGTATTTTCGCTTTATTTAGTGCAGAGGCGATAATCTCGAGAGATTGAAGCAATCTAGTTAGATTAGTATCACTCTATTTCATGGCTCCAGCATACCGATGATGAATTTACGAGCATTTTATTTGATAAATTAAAGATAGACGTTTACGATGAGAATAAAATGGTAAACTTGTAATTTGGAAGAAGTTGTAAATGTAAATGAGAGAAGGTTCTGAGATTGGGAAGGGGTTGTCGGAAAATATAAATCGATATGGTATAAACATTATCGTGGATTTAAATTAGGGTTAGGATTCAAAACTAGGGTTCGGAATCAGATTGAAGGATAATTTGTGATTACTGATTGTTATTATTTTATGTTTTGAATGCTTGGAATTTATCGCTTTAGGATTAAAATTTTGGTTTGAGGTTAGTCGCGTAGGCAAGGGGGGTTAATTAAGATATTACATACTATCACTAATCTTAAAATATACAGTTTTTAGTCAATTTGTTGATTATCAATTAATCTGAAACAAAACATAAAACACAATCACAAGAATTTCCATGAATTGCAGTAATGAATTTAATTTATCAATAATTTTTATTACAGTGACAGCTATACAAGTGACAAGCTATACAAAAAAGTTATGCAATTAGTCTTTTATTTTCAGCAAATCCGCACCTCCGAATTGCCAGCTTCCGCTCCTCGCAACTATCAGATCTAAGGCAACGTATACGATTAATTAAATATACAATAACACGATACGAAATAAATAACATATTTTTAATTTAAAAAAAAAATCACACAATGCCTCATGTCAGTTTAAATTGGTGATAGACTCAGAAGCTGAAATCAATCAGCATAACCCAAAACTTAACCAATTTCATTGTCGAATTTCATCCGTTAATTAACCCTCGTTTAACTCTGTACAATCTACGAGGTTAAAGTTAATGTTTCTTTTATCGTTCCCCCCCCTTAGGTTGAAATTAATTCCTCCTAAGGTTTGGGATTTGAAACGTGACCGAACGTGAAAATAATGTCATGAAATTGAGTGAAGCAGTTGACATGGATCTGTTTCCCTTTTTTTCTCTCTCTCTCTCTCTCTCTCTCTCTCTGCTTCTCTCTCTCTCTCTCTGTCTCTGTCTGTCA
>JAQIXG010005204.1:0-11762 GCA_034700105.1 Oconnorella tubifera | reverse complement strand
GTTTAAAATAATTTTAGTCACAATAAATTTTTTTTAAATATTGGTCTTTATTTTAATAGTTATTGTAGAGGGTCGTTGTTTTTACGTTCACAGTGTAGTTAGCATTATCGGGAATCGAACCTGGAACTGTAGCATTCGAATCCGGTGCTCTATCGCTTCACTAATAAGCTTTGATTATAGGAAGTTTATAATTAGGATTGGGGTTAAGTTTTGGGTTATTTCTTTATTCAGAGTTCAGTAGTATTTTTAATAGTGGCATAATTTCAGCTATTAATTTCGGGGGGAGGGGGTGTATCGAACAATTTTATAATTTCTGTTTTGCAGTTTTTATAATAAATTTCAGAAAGGGTAAACTTATAAAAACTAGTGAACTATTTTTCTGGTTATCCTAAATGTATTGCGTTATAAAAAGTACTAAATTTATTTTTGGGGGGTAGAATGCCATATTCCTCTCCCCGGTTTGCAACTGATTTTTGGTAAAAGAAACAAGGCTAGTCTGAATGTGTAAGATTAATTTTTTACGAATCTCTGTTTACGCTTCTTCGAGTCAATTTATTCTGATGAATTGTAATCATCTTAATCAGTTTTATATTGCGTATAACTTTTACAATTATTTTTCGAACTGCTGGAAAATTGACACACTCATTTCGACAGATATGTTTTAAAACACAGTAAATTTTTATAAAAACGAGTGGAATGGTTCAAAAGTTGCAGCATTTTCTATTCCTAGATGAAAAATTTCATGGCAATTTTTTTACACACGTATTAAATCTTGTTAGTTTCTATAGCTTTGAAATTCCGTTTTTTGATCGTCAACTTTGAAGCTCTATAACTTTTGAAATATTTCACATATTTGTATAAAATTTTGTGCAGTTATGCGTAGTATAGCTATAAATAAGTGGACAAAAGTTCAGGCATTTTAGAGAAAAATTGTTGAAATTATTCGTAAAAATAAAACTGGTTATAATCGTCCACAGCATAATCTGTATGATAATATTTGACGAGTATTTGATCAAAATATGTAAATAAATGTTCTTTATTATAATTGTTGTCATTATTTTTAATATTTTTTTAAAATAAATACCAAATATGATTAAAAATACAGTTCAGTTACAAAAAAATATTTAAATAGTTATTAATAAATAAAATTAATATTAATAATAAATAATATTAAAGTAATAATTTCACTATTCACATATAGCTATGTATTGTACCATTCGTCATTTTGAGCATTATCGTAATGAAATTGAGATGTTTCATTCCGCTGCAACCTGTCATCATCATCACCGTCATCATCATTATCATCATCGTTATTATCACTATCATCATTCAACTGAATCAAAGGAACTATAATTGTTGATGATAAAGTTTTATCTTTCAAATTCGATAAACTAGAATTATCACAGTCTAAAACTTCTATTTTTTGAGAAGAAAATGTAGTATTTTCGCTCTCTCTATTATCATGGTTATCATCATCATCATTATCAGCATATTTAGTACAAATTACTGAACTTTCAGTCATATTTTGAGCTCCTAAATCTGATGACAACCCAAGTGGCAAACATTCCATAATGTCAACTGCTCGATTTTGAAATTGTGCATAAACAGATGCAACTTCTAACGAATCATTTGAAGCAACTGTACAAGGTAAGTCATGAGTTAAATTATCTACCATGTGTGGAATTTCAGATAAATATGAACCAGTGCTGATATCTGGTTGATGAGCATTGTTTTTATTAACAAAAGTTTCATGTAAATTATCAATAAATTCGTTTTCATTTGAAGCCTTATCTTGGACCATTGAATCAACTGATTTGGGTTCTATTTCTAGATTACCTAATTGAGATGTGTCTGATTTTACAGTGTCATCAAACTTTAGGGATGTTATACTTGGATACACAAAGCTTTGACAATCTTTAAATTCGTCATCATTGATATCATTAGGACAGAGTATGATAGACGGATCGAGAATATAGTCCTTTGAACTGTTAGGAATTATTTCGTTTTCAGGAGTGGGGTAGGATAGATTCCTATGGACAGGAAATGCGAAATCAGAATTGTTTTGAATGGGATATAGGCTAGGATTGGTTGTGGAGAAATTTGAGATATTTGAGTCGATATTTAATTCAAATTTGGATTGAGTTGGAGGAATGTTGTTATTTGTGGTGATACTGTTAGTGATAGAAATAGAAGTACTACTGACAAGCGTAGGAATACTGGTAGCGATACTATTGACAAAACTATTAGCAGTACTGGTAACAATACTGGCAGACATACAGCTAGCAATACTATTAGACACACTAGCAGGGATAATCGTACTGCTACTTAAATTTGAAAAGTTTCTATCATCTTCAGCAATATTTGTGACAGGACTTTTACACATATTACTGGGGATAGATCTAGTGACACTAGTAAAGGTACAACTAGGCATACTTCTAGAAACACTGGTAGCTACAAAAATAGAAGGAGCCAAACTTTGAGCCACAGTACTATTCGAACCAGTAAGCATATTACTATTTAAGCTCGTAGATGTATTAATGCTCAAACCAGCAGGCAAATTACTACTCAAACAAGTAATCATATTACTATTCAAACAAGTGGGCATATTACTATTTAACCTATTGGGAATATTACTACTGGAACTAATTGGCATATTACTTCTCAAACCAGTACTATTACTACTTAACCTAGTGGGCATATTACTACTTGAGCCAATGACTAAACTACTAGAAGCCAAATAACTAGATGGAACACATTGAAGGTTAGAAACAACTTTTGAATTTTGGTTTTCAAGACTCAGTGACTTCCCCACAATTTGATGAGACGACCGCAAATTCTCTGATGTAGCCGCTCGATTTATATTCCTAACGATTTTATAACGACAAATACCCAAGGGGGGAGACCCGGGGACTGGAGCAGGGGACGGGGGAGGCTTTGCCGCGCTTGGGCAATGAGGGGGAGGGTATGATGGGGAAGAGGGGGGGTTCATTGCGGAAGAAGATGTGGCGATTGAGCGTGCATTTTGTCGATCTTCGCTGTACATTTCAATTAGGCTGTCTATCTTTGTTTCAACATCATCGACCTGGAAAGCATAAGAAAATTATGCTATAGCTTCCAAATAATTATTATGTATTTAATAGCAGTTATATATAATATACTGGTTTTAAAAAAAAAATGCACAAAAACATTGATTAAGTAAGTAAATAATTGAAATTTTTGTAAAACCTGTCTTTCTATCTTAACAATGCGAGAAGCCAGACTTATCTTTGAATCGTAAACATCAGCTTTCTTCGATCCAGCCACCCCTAGTATCATATCCAGTCTGAAACCAAATTATTGACTAAACTTGTAAAATACGATTTGAATTTTTTTTAAATTTAAAATTCGAAAAGGAAAGATCTCGGGTTCGAATTCTGTTTAATCAGAAAACGTACAGCGACGGACTCGGACGCGATAGATCCAGGTTCGATTCCCGTTTTGTAAAAATATATAATAATCGAAACGAAAGATTAACTTATAATTTTTCTAATTAATTCGCTGTAACTAAATACTTCGAATGCAACTGCTGATAACTTTCGTATTTGATTTATTAATTCAAACAAAGCATGAAAAGTATAAATTTACGTACATGACCTATGAAGAAGGTCATCACTCTAAATTTTTAGGGAACCCCCCCTTAGTCAATTCTGGGCTACGCCACTGAATACATATCATCATTGTTGATGAGATATAGATCTTAATTAAGCTACTTCTATTACAAGTAGTTTAATTATCAAGTTCTAATTATAAAGCACCTTAATTAAGAAGTTCAAAGAAAGTATTTTCTACTAACTTTCCCTGTAAAGTTTTAATCCTAGTCAACATGTCCAGGTTCCCCGCTGAATATTGTTCAATGACATCTTTGACATCATAAGGTCGAAAAGCTTCCTTGAATTTACGCCTCGCTACAAAATACCTTATCTTTCGTACAGCCCTGATTGCTCTCTTATGTATCTCTGTCAGTTGAGTCAATTCCTCACTATCATCTTCATCTAGCATTAACAGCATCAAGCCCCGTTAGAGAAGTGGTTAGAGCGCTGGATTCGAAATCGATAGGTTCAGGTTCGAATTCCGGATAGATCACTATTTAAACTAGGTAGCTGTAGCATTTAGTATGAAGCTTAAATTGACTGCTACGTATGTTAATATAATGGGATAGTCCAGACGTGAAGCCAATTTTAGTCAATAAGACTAGCTTTTGAAACAAATATTCTACCCCTCCCCAGTGGTAACCCCGTCCTTCCCGTTTCAACCCCCCTCCCTTTCTAACCCTCCCCCCAACGTTGAATACCTTCCATCTCTCTGTTCTCTGTGGTCTTCTTTAGAAAAGATCCAAGCAGATGCTGACAAGTATTATCATGATTATTTGTGTGATTCCTAGAAGTAAAACATAACAATATTGCATCAAAGCTATCAACATTTTATTCAAATCTAAGAGCATTTCATTAGAAGATAACACTTCATTGTGAGATAAAAATATTGCATTACAGAAAAGATAACAGCACTAAAATGTAAGAAAGTTTAATTAAAAGATAGCTGTGTCATTTTATTACAAGAGAAGAACATTGCATTAAAATAAGAATAAAAGAATAGCCACTATAAGATAAGATGATATCATTGCAACATAACAACATTTCATTAAACATCTATGTTGATAATTCTGGATGCATGAAATAGGCCAAACAAACTTTAAATCTTGATTTAAAAAACTAGATCTAGATATAAATCCAGACTTAAAATCTAAATCCATATTAAAATCCGAACATAAAGTCTAAATCCAGACTTAAATCATGACATACCTGTCATTATCCCCAACAGAATCTAGGTCCCTATCGTCAGATCCAAAGGGACTGTTGTTCCAGTGGCCCCTTCTCAAGATCGATCTCCTGTTAGACGCCGGGGAGGGTCCGACCGAGGGACAGGATCCGGAAGTGGGGTGAAGACCCTCCCGCCGGCGAGTTGAAAGGCGACTCATGAAAGATGAATTTGGTTTGTTTAATTTCTGACTATTTCTAAAAGTTTAGAAATAAAATACAATAATAGAAATAATGTAATGTTAAATTAATATTTCTAATTTATTTGATCGTTTTCAACTGAATTTCTATTTGCTATACTTGTTCATACTATTAACTTTCTGCATATTAACTTTTACATTGCTTTTTTAAAATTAAATTGCATTGTTATATTCTGTATATTTAATAAAATTCACATTCGTATTTATTTCATTGTTTACTTATTTATATTTAATTACTGTTTTAATTTTTCTGATAAATAAACAACTAACGAGAGAGTTTGTTTATGGGGTTTGAGATGTGGCTTCCAGGTGGCCACTGACATGGAATGCTCTTGAGCGGCATAGCACCTCCACAAGGACTGTATCAGGACTGACGCGGGACCTTTTCTGCGAATTAAATGTTTTTGCCGTTGCTGCTGTTGTACTTTAAGAGCAAAACCGGAACCAAGTATTCCCTTTTAATGCCAACCAAAATATTATTTATTTATTGCGTAATATCAATATAAAATGATCTTCTATTTATTAATTTAGCTTTGATTTTAATAGGCCTACAAAACGATTCTTTATTTAATTATTAATCGTTTAATTTCCATACCAAGAGATATTTAAATGTTTATTACTATACGTTTAGTTTAAATAAGTAGTTAATATCTATAGTTGAATTTTGAAGAAAAAAAACAATGAAGGTCCATGCAAAATTTATAGATTAGAACTTGGAATTATGTTTAGAGTTAGTGTTTATAGTTAGAATGCTTTTCTACCAAATCAAAAATGTAGTGAAAATATAGCGAATATTAAGCGATTATTTTAGAGTTTAAATATGATATTATACGCTATAAATCACTATTATTAAAATTATTGCAATATTTTACAAAATGAACTCTTTCTGATCTTATAAAAGCATAAAATTGCATCAAATTTTGGATTATTAAAGAATTTATGATACTAACAGCGGGGAGAGCAAAAAATGATATGCCCAGTAGAGCACAAAATGAAGCGATTAGTTTTCCCGGCCAAGTTAGTGGCACAGTATCACCATAGCCAACTGTACACAGGGTGATCTGAAACAAATATATTGAAAATTCATATTTTTAAAATAAAAGGCAAATTATAATAGTAAACAAAATGAAAATGTACCCGAGAGTCACGAAAAAGACCTATATTAGTCTAGAACGTGATAGATCAATTGTGTGATTAATCAAATAAGTGATTGATCAATCTGTCTAGACTGACTAGACAGCGTATACTGTCTAAACTGTATGTCTAGACAGTCTATATAATCTAAACAATCTTGTTTAGACAGTCTCAACTGTCTATCCTATCTGTCAAGACTGTTTGACTGTCTAGAGTATAGAGAGCCTGTCTATAGATAGCCTGTCTATAGATAGCCTGTTTATAGAGTTCCTGTCTATAGAGAGCCTGTCTATAGAGAGCCTGTCCATCGAGAGCCTGTCTATAGAGAGCCTGTCTATAGATAGCCTGTCTATAGATAGCCTGTCCATAGATACCCTGTCTATAGATAGCCTGTTTATAGAGAGCCTGTCCATAGATTGTCTGTCTATAGAGAGCCTGTCTATAGATAGCCTGTCTATAGATAGCCTGTCTATAGATAGCCTGTCTATAGATAGCCTGTCCATAGAGAGCCTGTCTATAGATTGCCTGTCTATAAATAGCCTGTCTATAGATAGCCTGTCTATAAAGAGCCTGTCTATAGATAGCCTGTCTATAAAGAGCCTGTCTATAGATAGCCTGTCTATAGAGAGCCTGTCTATAGGGAGCCTGTCTATAGGGAGCCTGTCTATACATAGCCTGTCTGTAGATAGCCTGTCTATAGATAGCCTGTCTGTAGATAGCCTGTCTATAGATAGCCTGTCTAAACAATCTATAGGCAATATGTCCAGACAGTCTAGACAAGTCTAGATTGTCTAGATTGTCAGTCTGGATTGTGTATACTTTGTATAATGTGTAGACAGTCTGTCTATAGACTGGCTAAACTGTCAAGACAGGCTAGACTGTTAAACAGAATGTCTAAAAAGTCTAGACTGTCTAGATACGGCCTAAACTGTCTAGACAGTCGAAACAAACAGTCTGATGCATATAAAGACAACTGCATAAATAAAACTATAGTACTACGCACACTACGCATAAAGATAACTAACTTTATAAAGAAAATAACACATAAAGATAAATACATATATACTAACATATATAAAGAGAAATACAAAATAAAATAATTCACTCACAACTCCCCACCACAGGGCGTCCGCATAGGTCCCAAACTTTTTAGGGTTTCTCTCTTTCTCCGCCAGGAACATAAGAAACGAGGAAAAGATGAGACCAAGAAATCCTATGTACAGAGTTGTAAACAGTTCCTGAACAAAATATAGTAATTTATTTCTATGCATTATTTTATGTATTAGTTGCTATAAAAGAGAATACAAAATACGCTGATCATTTCATTTAGGCCATGCAATATATCATCTCTTTATTTGAAACGAACGTGAATCAAGTAAGCGAAGCAAATAAGTAAAAATATAAATAGATTAATCAAATAAAAATAACTCGTATGTATACTATAGAATACAAATTTATGAAATGTAGATTTATAGGAGTTTTTAATGTTTTGAAGCAAAGTAAGCCTGCGAGTATACGTGTATTAAGCTGGTCAACTTAATATGGCTTAATATCATTAACCCTCAAAGATACAAGTGTAGTAATTTCAACCCCACGTGTAGTTTATAAAGTGTGCAGGTGCAACATTGTACATTTTAATTTAAGTATATATTTTGGTGATCTATCTAAATATAATTATCTAATACTATCTACCAAACTGTCACAGAACTAAATTCTCTCCTCTAATAAATATTTACTTCCCAAAACACTTCAAAATTAGTCTCTTATATAATTATAACAACAATGACACGATCCCTCACGAGAGTCTTCAATGATTCATAATTATATCATCATCATGATAGCAGCATTTGCCTCATTGTGCACATGACTGGTGTGAGTCACATCACTGCTGGTCTCTCTCTCTTTCTGTCTGTTCATGGCTCGTCTAATGCACTCTCACGCGACAGTTTAATGGCACTCCTCCTAGCCATAAAATCTCCTTAGTAATCGCATTAGCGAGGCCCATCGCGATTAAAGAGCAACTCGTGTATGTAATGCATAATGTACATGCTCGGCGCAAACATGATCGGCACCATCTTTATTCGGAAAAATGTGACGTGACTGTTGACATTTAGCTAGTCAGAGATGCGCGATTTAATTATGTTGTTTGGACGTGACGGACTATTTCTTTGTACAGTGAATATAAATTAATAAACTTTCACATTTACTGTTGGTTGGCTGAATTAGAAATTCAGGAGATAAAGTGACGCTAATGAAATTATTGTTCTTGTTTCAGCTCAGTACAGTAGGAAAAGAGGTGGGGGGGGGGTGGAGGAGGTTAAACCCACTCCCAACGCAAATAAATTAAATGTTTTAGGAACTATAGACAAAATAAACTAAAGAAAAATATTATCCAGTGGGTTGGCTGGGTGAATCCCCCCCCCCTTGCAAGTTAAGCTAATTTTTTTAAGCGAGAGTGAAATTAAAAGTCAGAGATAAAATGATGGAGTATATTTATTGGAAAAAGATCATAACATGATTTTAGATGGGGGAAATTTAGTAAATGACACTTTTTTACAAGTTCACCCCTTTCTTGTAATCCTGACTATAGGTCAGTAGCGAAGGCAATTAGAATGGGGGTTGTGCTAGTTATAACCCTACAAATTGAAGGTCAAAAATGTCAGTTTAGTAATATCCCCCCCCCCCGCTCCACCATTTGTAACGGTTTACAATTTTTTGCTTTGAATACATGTAGGTGGAATTGAGACGATGCAATTTGAGTAAATAGATCACAAAAAGTGAGTGATAACCTAAAAAAAGTAAAAAACACTTTCAGAGAAAAACCAACCCCCCCCCCTTTGGTCAATTCCTGGCTACGCTAGTGGTATATATTTGTTACAGTTTCTGAGAATACGTGAAACGATTCAAGATGTAATTTCATTAAGATCTTGTTAAGCGTTATTAGTCCTATATTGGAATAAAAGTACTTGTTTTATATTGAGTCTATTAATAGATTTTTACATTAGAAGGAGTCTTATTCATTAACGTTCTTTTTGTTGGTTCGACTTAAACAATTATTATAAGAATCTACTGCATTGTTTTATTTTATTTTTCATAAGATATGAATACTGATGTAATTTTTATACGATAATAGAATAATGTTGTATTTAATATAATACTATTTCTCACAAACAGGGAAATGTTCCTAGAACATCAGGCAATAAATAATAGTAACGATGTCATAATTACACGCATTCATCCAATAATAATAAATAATTAAAACAACGCGTGACTCTCGCCTTATAAATATGGAAGTAGATGATGATGAAATTTCTCACTATAAATAAAATGAGAATATCTCTATCATATTGGCTAGAAATAAACATAAAATATTACGTGGGTTCTAAATGGACGAAGAGATCAAGAATTGGTTTGTTAGGGTTAAGGTTAGAGATAGGGATTAGGATTCAAACTTTGATTAATATTATCATGATCGTAAAGATAGATTTAATTTAAGAATGGGGGAAGAGATTAAATGAAAGTCAGCTGACTTTAATTTAATCCCTTCCGTATAAAATTCATAAACATGCAAATAAATTGTCATTTTTTGGAATTTATGGAAGGTACATTCCCTCCTCGTTGACCCCTCCCCCAAGTTACGCCCCCTATCAGAACACACCTCTATATAATACATTACACTACTAACAGAGCATTATCTAGACGTGCATAATAATGCCTATTATTAAATTAACTTTTTTTAAAATAACTTTATTTAAATTACTTTTTTTAAACTTTTTTTATTTTGAATAACTCATTTACCTGCCTATGGGCCCAGATGACTGACCCCAGTAGCTTCCAGGACCCCCCTCGCCGATCCACCCGCACCATGCGAAGTATTTGGAAGAATCTTAACCCTCGGAGAGCTGAGGTGGCGAAAACTTGCCCACTCGCCCCAGATGTCGTGAAAGCCTGCCCGCTACTACTCAGGCAGAGAATTATAATACTGGCTGACGTCACGACTACGTCTGAGATAAACAAAACAATTACGTCATGGGCTGTGAAAGCTCGTTGGCTTAGCGATCGAGAACGGGATTCGGACACGATAGGTACGGGTTCAATTCCCGTGAATGATCGCGATTGCAACTTGTTGTAGCCTTTAGTAAGACGCTTAAGTTGACGGCATAGAGTAAAAATACAGTTTAAAACATGAAAAACAGTTTTAAAAGGTACAGTAATTAATACTAGTTTAAGACACATCAAATAGAAATATAGATTAGTCGTTAGGGATAAGAAACATAAAAGAGAATTAGGTAGGCCTATATTTGAGAAAGATCTATTTGACTTCGAAACACAAATTAGAATTCCAGTTAAGAAATATGGTATATCACTAAAGTGCATACTTGGGTACCCCGACCAAACGGCCCTAACACATTAACCAGAAAACGGTCCTGTCAATTTAATTAATAACCCTAACTAACCCTTAACCCTAGCACTAATCCTAACTTTAATCCTAACGTGAATCCTAACTCTAATCCTAACCCTAAAAATTAATAACGGATTTGGCGGAGCCGTTTTGACCGGTCGTGGTAAAATTCGGTATACTCTTATTTGTGCATTATAACATTTCTTGTTATCTCGGTGTCTGCAAATATATGCAAATAAATTATTTTCATTTTTACAAATTACATCCTTATCTGTCCAGTTAATCTCTCGCTAATCGATTAAGCAACACCTGTTTCATCATTTAATTGATTTTCTTCATATTTATGTTACAATTAATAAATTATCTTTTAATCTCAGTTTTACAGATATTTATAAATCTTGAAAACATCTGAAAGGCAGGGTACGCTAATCGTAAAAATTAAATAGAAAAAATTAAATAAATAATTAAAAGAATGTAAATTGAATATAGCGGGGAGAGAAAAGGTAGGGAGATTTCTTAAATAATCGATAGTACAGGGGTAAAAACTTATGAAATATCTGATGATATCTGAAAGCTCAACAAATTAAAAAGTTTTATATAGTGAATTTAATATTTTCCTTTTAAAAAAGATCTATGACTGAGAGGGAGAGAGACGGCGCGAGAGAGGGATAGGGGAGGGGGTATTCTGTTTAAAATAAATTTTCTAATAAAATAATGTAATATTTCATTTCTACAATTCCATGTTGTGGGTAGGGGTGGGGACGAGGGGGGATGGCGAGCACTCTTCGTTAAAACATAAAGATGTCATATATTTTCAACTGCTGAAAAACTGAATATTTTTAAAAGGAGACAAAATCGATGAGCAGAAGACATTAACGAATGCAATCTCAGTTGAGAGAGTTTCATCGAGAGGTTGCATTCGAGACTAGATTGGCTCATTGGAGAAGTCTTCATTGATCGTGGCACAATAACAAGTTGAAGTTAATTTGTCGAAAGAAAGTCTCAGGAGTCTCCGTCAATAATCGCTATACTACGTGATGAGCAGAGAATCATTGGAGGATTTAGCTATAGAGGTAATTACCCCTCAGAATATTTTAGAAATCTTGTTAAGATTCTATATTTTTTTAAACAATTTCCTAAGACAATTTGCTCAATTGCTCAATTGGGGGGGGG